>JALAZF010000361.1:600000-877500 GCA_022829125.1 Lathyrus tuberosus
ATGAATATTCAAGGTTTATAACAGCAACACCTGAAGGTTACAAACTTCAGGACACTGAGGCTCTAAGAATCACTGATGTAATGTCTATACCACAACCAGTGGTACATACTATCCCAGAAGGACATATTCCACAAGTAATTTCTGGTGGAAACAAAGACATGTACGAAAGAATGAATGAGTTCCATGAACAATTCTTGGAAATGCATAAGGAACTGCATGTCATTCGCGGTCAAGACTTATTCAGAAAAGACGCCGCCGACCTCTGTTTGGTCCCTAATGTAAAAATCTCGCACAAATTCAAGGTGCCTGACTTTGAAAAATACAAAAGCAACTTTTGCCCTCAAAGTAATTTGGTGATGTACGCTCGAAAGATGTCAACCCAGACAGAAAATCAACAACTACTGATCCATTACTTCCAAGACAGTTTAACCGGTGCCGCACTCAAATGGTACATGGGTTTAAACCACACCAAGATCAGTACTTTCAGAGATCTCGGCACTGCTTTCATTCAGCAGTATAAATACAATCTGGACATGGCATCGGATAGGGATCAACACAGAGCAATGTCACAGAAGGACAAAGAAACTTTCAAAGAATATGCTCAGAGATGGCGTGAAATTGCCGCCCAGATCTATCCCCCTCTTGAGGAAAAAGAGATGAACAAGATCTTTTTGAAAACCTTGAGCTCATTCTATTACGACCGAATGGTTGCCACTGCGCCCAGTGACTTCACTGAAATGGTGAACATGGGAGTACGCCTTGAAGAAGCAGTCCGAGAAGGACGATTGGTCAAAGATACAGAGCCATCAAGCAGTACCAAAAGATACGGTAGTGCTTTCCCAAAGAAAAATAGCAAGATATTGGTAATATCTCTCTCGAAAAGCAAAGGCGAAGGTATCAACCAGTAGCAGCGGTAACTCCCGCTATCCACCATGCGTCGGCTCTGACAACATCTAGAACATCAGAATCCAAAAGTAGTACCCTATTTGCACAAGCTTTTAGCAGATTTGCAGTTGAGGTGCCACATCAAGTTCCAACTCATTTCAATCCACTCCAAGCATTCATACACACTCCTTGGCACCTAAGGAAGTTGTCCAGATCATTGGAACACATCTGTAACATCTCCATCATCAAGCTCGATCACCAGCTGCAAGAGGTAAGCCTGATACCTTCAAACTCTATATTCCATGCATCATAAATGAATTTGTGAGTTACCATCTTGTTCCTGCATGTATATAGAGTGATAACCCTCAATCAATTGCCATGAATTAATCGTGTATGGAATTTCATTGTGTTCATGCTGAAATTAGGGTTCTTGAGGTTATCTTCTGATTTCTCACTACATACTTAATATAAATGCAATTAATCTATATGGTTGTGATCCTTGTTCAAAAACGAACAAGATTGGTGTTTAGATCGTGTAAAACCATTGAGTAATCAGAGAGAAAAGTGAGAAAATGCAAATCACCCATGGCGCGGTCACGAGGAAGAAGAAAGTGACCGTTGGCGCCATGACTCAAATTTTCAAATATTTGAATTTTTTATATTTTATTTAATTGATTTCAAAAATTAATTTCTCTCTGAAATTTTATGTTTTTGAATTGATTCTTTTTTTCAAAATTCATGAAAATGTTAAATTATTTTATTTTACAAAAAAACCAATTTATATTATTTTTTAATATAGTTAGAATTTTTGTAATTAATTTTATTTATTTGTTTTTTAAACAATTTTAAATGAAATTCCCACCTTGATTTTTCATTCCAAATGAATTTCAAGCTTTCATGTGATTAAACATGATTTTTCAAAATATTTTTCAAAGTATACAACTTGTTTTTAAATATATTTCGTATTTTATATCATTTATTATTTAATTTCCTTTGAAAATTATATTTTAAATTCAAAATTAGGGTTTCCTCTAAATTTTGATTTTTTTCAAACTTCACACAAACACTTTGCGCCTCTAATAGAGTGTAAGTCTCATCCCTTTGTACAGAAAACCTTTTTGGGCCTCAGTCATTGTATAAGTCCCTCTGCGATTCTTAAAACGATGGTGCGATCACTGTCTTTTATTGGGCCTCTTCCTGAGTTATAAGTCCCATTCTCTTTTCTTAAAATACTTTTGGGCCTCTTTGTAGACTGTAAGTTCCATCCTTTTGTAAATAAAATAAATTTGGGCCTCAGTCGTTGTATAAGTCCCGATACGATTTTAAAAATCTCGGCTCGATCGCCGTTTTCAAAATAATTTTCATTTGGGCCTCCCTTTGGTTATAAGTACCATTTTTCTTCTTTTTTTCAAACACTTTAGGCCTCTAATAGAGTGTAAGACCCAACCCCTTTGTAAATACAATAATTTGGGCCTCAGCCATTGTATAAGTCCCGATACAATTTTCAGATCAACGGTACGATTACTGTTTTTCATTCGGGTCTCTCCTTGAGTATAAGCCCCAATCTTCTCTTTAAAACAACTTTCCCCTTTGATTTAGATTCAAATTCATAGTTGTTATCAAGAATTTCTTTAATTTATTGAACAACTAACCATACAACTGTTACAATAGAAGCTTGCTCACCTGTAAGTTTTAAAACAGCTTTCTTTTACATACTTATATATATATATATATATATATATATATATATATATATATATATATATATATATATATATATATATATATATATATATATATTTGTTTGTAATACTGGAAGCTTGTTCACCTATAAGTCCTCCTACCCTTTTTTACATACTTGTATATATATATATATATATATATATATATATGCCTGTATATTATCTGCTTAGAGTTTTCCCCGATAATTAGGTCTAGGATTAGATCAAACCAGTGGTCACTCTTTCAACACAGTCAAAACTAGTTCCCCATAGGAATTTCTAGATACAGTCTTGCCTCCTCTTGGGCTTATACAATATGGAACAGAGAAAGACATTATTTTCGGTGAAACTTTTCTCAAGACTGTCACTACTAGAAATTTGTCTAAGAAATTCATTTCCCCGGAGAGGATTAATTCCCGGTGAAACCTCTCTTGAATTTCTTCAAACCCTAGAACTGTTCACTAAAGAAAGGATTATTCCCGGTGAAACCTTTCTTGAACTTTTCTTAGGTTTGGACCCACAGGCTTCCTAAAATCATGCTCAGCCTCCTCTTGGGCTTTGTACAAGGACCCTCAGGCTTCTTAAAAGTTCTCATGCCTTCTCTTGGGCTTAGTACAAGGATCCAAAGACCTATTACAGGTATAGGACATAACTTAGTCATCCTTTGTTAGAGCAGTCTTTCCAAAGAGTCAAAACCTCAGACAATTTAGGGTTGATTCTCATCCCTTAAAACACTTGCCTCCTCTTGGGCATCATACAAAGATAAACCCTTTCATACCAGTAGACTTGGACAGTCTCATCTCCTCAAGGAAAAAAGAGAAACCTTAATCATTTCATCAATCACCCACAGAGTTTAAACTTTCCATCCTAAATTTCCCCATCTAGATATACATGTATGCTTTCTGCTGATGCATTTAATGATGCATGATATACATTTGGTTATCCGACGTAGTACATCACACCTGTGGATATGATACACATGAAATGTAATGATTAATCAATGTATGTATTGGGTTAAGAGATGTGCATCAATGTAAATTGGACTTCAAAGTAAGTATATCAAGCAGGGCTAATTTTCTTTTGTTGGAAAAGCCAAGCATGTTGAATTTTGGAATGTGTGCGCCAAGAAAAGTTTGACTTTGAAAGGTGATTAGATTGTCAGCATAGTACTGGACTAAAAAATATATATGGTTTGATCTCCAGATGAGTAGTGGACTTTGAAATGGAAATGACTTGACTTACAAACGAGAACTGGATTTTAATTGATTACCAAATGAGAATTGGATTTGACTACCAAATGAGAACTGGACTTTAATTGATTACCAAATGAGAACTGGATTTGAAATTGAATGAGTTCCGAGTGAGCCTCGTATTCTGAAAAAGAAAAGGGGTTTTAAACTTCGCCAGACAAGTACTGGTCTTTGCGGGTGCCAAATAGCGTTGGACTTTGATGGATTTAAATAGTACAATGATGGTGACATATGGTCTTTGGGATGAGGGTGAGCGCCACACATGTCTCATGTTATGCATGATGATTGAGATTTGTTTTTATGCCTGAAGTATGATCATTATTGATGTGATATGTGTTAGAAATGCATGAAGTGTAATGACTGATTGATGCATTTTATTTTGTTCCAAGGGAGATTGGGCTTAAGGGTATGTGCCAAGTGGGACAGGTCTTTTATAAGGTGGCAAGCAACGTTGGGCTTCTGTAAAGTGCCAAGCAAGGTAGGGCTTTTAACTTTTGAGGTACATAGTAAGATCAGAATCTTTGATTGTAAATGTTGGGTGCCAAACAATGTTGGGCTTTTAACTTTTTATACTTATGTTATGGGAATGAACGAGATGATATGCATGACATGATGCTAGAGCTAAGCGACATGATTAATGCACGTCGAAGATTTATGTGATGATTTGAATGTTTTAATAAATGCCCATGCGGCGGGTAATGGGCAGTTAAAACTAATACGTGTTTTTTGCAACAAGGCTTCTTGTCAAAAGATGATAGGATGTTGTGCTAGCATGATCTCCTGGCACTCATTTTGAACTCGATCGGTACTGTTGTATTGTGAGATTTGCTTAAGCTCCTGACAATATGGAGAAATTTTGCCCTTATGTAGCTTATCTTGCTAAATTTTTTGGGCCTTTGAAGAAATTTGCTTCAAAAGGAGTTTGGAAGCAGCTTGCCATAATATGATCTTGAGATGGCTTGCCCAAATATTTTAAACCTTGAAGTGGTATGCCCCTGATTAACCGACTCTTGGAGTGGTTTACCTCTGATTGACTGATGTTGGGAGGATCGACTTCATTTTGCTCTTAAGGTGGCTTACCCTAGTATGAGACTTAAAGATATTTGTCCTCGACAAACTAACCCTATGAATGGTTTGCCCCTAATGAACCGTTTCTTGGAGTAGTTTCTTTGATCGAGCCTTGTAGCGATCTTCCCCAGATTGACTGAGCTTTTGAGGGATTTTCCCCTGACCAACAATGTCTTTTGAGGGTTTGCCTCAGATTTGATCCTTTACGAATGATCTAATTCCTTGTTGATTACTCATCGTTAGAATTTCCTTGATGCTAAGTTCTAACTTGCAAATAAAATTGTTCCTACATAATGGTAATTCTAATGCAATGCTCGTGCAGATTTTGAAATCAAAATCAATATTGAGATGGCGTTGTGATGTACATTGAAGTGAATGGATCAATGCTCAGAAAGCAATGTGTATTTAGACATTTAAAGTGTGGAAAAGATACAAATGTAGATGATTAACAAATATATTCAGAGTCAAGTTAACGCAACCTTGTTGTAGTATGCTTTCAAAATAAACTTTGCTTCAATTAGGTCTTTTGAGGGTTGTAACATGGTCTAGTTCATAGTTTTCAAAATAAAGGACATACGGCTCAAAAATTTAATTCTAACTCACCCTATTCTCCTTGATGATCTCCAAACCTACGTTCAATTAATTCGACAGACATATTCAGTTTCCAAGAGAATTTAAAAGGTGGAAATGTGATGGTTCGAGAACCAATGAGGTTTTTTTTGCTTAAGGTGGCAATCACCTACTTTTGTTTGGTAGTCACAAAATTTTATTTTTCGTCTGGAATTTTGGTGACCCTTTGATTCTTGATATGGTGGTCACCTAATCTTGTTTTTTGTTTGATGAGTTTAGTGATCTCGTTTGATTTTTACTTTTTATCCCTATTTTTTCTTGGATCACTCTTTCGAGTCTTTGGTCCACCAGGATATCCTACTTTTTGCCTGTCATTTTTTCAAGTTCTCGACTTGGCGGGTTTTTCTTTCTTTCCTTTTTTTTGTTAAAAGATTGTGGCTGCCTTATTATTGGTTTGTGAGGAACAACCATTTTTTAATTTTCACGATCTCTTCGACAATTCATAATGTGTGCGAGGAAGAAGGTGTGGGTTAATTCTCATATGTGATGTTCTCTCTTGAAAGTTGATGTACAGTCAAATTAATTGAAAACTACCCTAACCCTGATTAAGATTAAAGGGTTTTTCCGTATAGAAAGAAACACCAATTTTTAGGCTCAAAGGGGTTGACTAAGGATTAACTCCTTAACTCTTCGGTGTTTGGGAATTGAAACAATATCTTACATCATCAACAAAGTTTTATTCGAAGAGATGTTTGTAGTTCTCTGTTTATTAAAAGGACATTTATATAAAAGGGGGGATTTTAGTTTTTTTATTAATGGGTCTGACAAGATGTTGAGTCTCGCTCTTACATATCCATAGGTACGATGAGAAACTCAAGGCTACGTAGTTTTTTGGGTATAAAATGTTTGTGTGTTGGTTGATTTTAGAGAATGTTTTTTAGGTTCCATTCGAGCGATTAAACATTTTCTTGTCTGCTCGCAATATGGAGGCTGAAGCGTCTGTTTGTATTTTGTGTCGAATGAATAAAACACTATTCTTTTATGAAAAAGTTAGTTTTGATCGAACAAGAGAAAAAAGTTAATTTGATTGGTTGAGATTGATTTTAGGTGCGGTGGATGAATAACCGATTCAGGCAAAACGTGTGATAAGCCTTCAATTATTCGAGAAACAAATTAATGTACATTCATCCATTCCTCTTAGAATCCTAAGTTTATTCTGAAAATCATTTGCGGAAGACAAATGATCACTCAGACAAGGCGTGTACCAAATCCTCAATTATTCGACAAACAGGCGAATGTGCATTCACTCATCCCTCCCTATTTAATTAGAAGTATGTTAATGGAAATTTAGTTAAAAAGAAATAAAACTATTTTGTATTTTTATTTTGGCTATTTTAATATTGGCTTTTTTGTATTTCTAAATAATTGTAATGAACATAATGATTCGATTAAAATAAAATAAAATAAATTGAATATATTAAATAAATTGAAATTAAATAAACTAAATAAAATAAATAAAGTAAATAAAAATATTGGAGGTGTAAAAGGAATTGGGATGCAACAGGGTCAAAATGATCCAAAACTCCCAATTTAAATAAATTAATAAATAAAAACAAAAGAAAAATAAAAAAGAAACAGATAAACACAGTTCCTCTTCTTCTTTCTCTTATCCCTCTTCAAACTCTCCCTACCATTTTCACCCTTTCTTACAAACCTTCATCTTCCCTTTCCCATGGAGTTTTCCCCCCAGAAAAATCATGGAACAAATATAAGTAAATACGAAATTGAATAAAACAAACACTAATCCAAAAACAAATTTCAACAAAATTTCAAGAATACAAGAAAACTCACAAATTCAGATTGGAAAAGTGAAAGACGAACAGTGACGGTGGTGACTTTGCGACGTTCGCAGTGGTGTTGCGTGTGTTGTTGCTATTTAATATTATGTTGTTGTGTGTTGGAAATATATATGAAGGTGGTGATTGATATTGATGAAGGTTGAAGGTGGTAGAAATTTTATGATTATGGACAAGGGTGATAGATTTGAGACTGATTGGCTTTTTTCTTCTTGTGGAATGGTTTTTTCTCTGAGTTCCCCCTCTACTGTGAAATTGGACTGTTATTTATATTAATTTCAACTTAAAATAAAGGGAAAACAAGTCACAATGACAAATTGTGACCAATTAAAAACAAGCATGACAAATTGTGACCAATTAGAAGTAAGTATGACACATTGCTACCCTTTGAACAAGTATGACACAATACGAACAATTAAAAATAAGGACAATAAATTGCGAACAATTAAAAACAAGGATGACAAATCGGGAAAGATTATGTACATTATGATTTTTATTTATTTATTTATTTTTTTTGTAATTTTTTTATTATTTTGCGATTAAAAATGAATAAAATACAAAAAAAAATTAATAATTAAAAAATACTTATTTAAAGATACGAAAAATAATATTAAAATACTTTGAAAAGCCAACATATGAATTTTGTTATTTTTTTTACCTTTTAATAAAAACATGAATAATTAATAATAATACCTTTTTTAATATATTTTTTATTTCAAATTGGGCCTAAAAATGAAAACAAATGCAAATGTTTTTCGTACACCCAAAAATGTAAACTAGTAAAATGCGGATAAAATTTAGGGTACGATATGATTGTTATTGTGAATGAGGGTTCCAACAGAGTCATTGCTAGAAAAAGGTGATGTGTATCCTTGATTCTCCTTGTTCCACTTTGGAGGACTCGGTAGATATTATGTTTGCGGTTAGCACCTGTCTGGTGTATTTCTTCTAGGAGGAGTTGGAACTATTAGAATTACACCAAATCTATGGAGAATTCCTGATTGGGTCTTGATGAACAAGATGATTTCGCTGCACAATCTATAATGAGAGAAGAAATAAAAGATGAATTGAAAACAAAGAGATTTATTATTTTAGAGAAAAGTAGAAGAAGAAGAATTGTGAAAATTGCGGAGAAACTTCTATTCTTTATTTCTATGCAACTACATTCGTTTTTTCACACTTTACAATAATAAGGTTACTCCTTATTTATAGGCTGACTCACTAAACAAACAAAGCTAAGTCTAAAATTCTCTCGAGATACACTTTGACATTTCAACATCTACACAGTTCTGACATAACAAGAATTTCAATGTTTCCTTGCTTCTGTCGAGCAACATGCTTCGACATAAGGAATTACATTCTTAACATACCACCTAATTCATTATGCCTAAGCTATATACATTCATCATAGATCTTAATTTATTAAATACTTTGACATGTATTTGTTTCGTCATGATGTCTACAATCTAATTCTCAGTTCTTTAGTGTTCCAAGTTCAGCTTCCCATTTTCTACTTGCTCTCGAAGATAATGGAACCTCATTTTGGTGTGTTTGCTTCTTCCATGTGCTATCGGATTCTTCGCGAAATTGATAGCCGACATGTTTTTGATCTTCATGGTAATTGCTTCATGATCCTTCCCTGTAATTTCTTTGACCAAATTCACTATCCACGTTGCTTGACATGCACAGAGAGAAGCAACTATGTACTCTGCTTCACACGACGACAGTGCCACTACTGGTTCTTTTCTTGAGTTCCAAGCAACTTGTACACCACCTAGCATAAACATATAACCAACTGTGGATTTTCTATCCTCTGTGTCACTGCACCAACTTGAATATGTGTAACCCACTAGTTTGCATTCTTTTCCTATATCAGCTGCAGGAAATAAAATACCATAGTCAAGAGTTCCTTTCAAATATCTTAGTATCCTTTTCGTCGTTGCTAGGTGTGATACCTTTGGCTTCTGCATGTATCTACTCACCATACCTACATTGTATGCTAGATCAGGCCTTGTATGACAAAGATATCTTAATGAACCAATATGTCTTATGTACTATGTTGGTTCGACATCATCTTCCTCTGAGTCTTTCGACAGTTGCAGTCTTGGTTCAGCAGGTGTCGAAGTCACATTGTAGTCTTCCATCTTAAATCTCTTGAGTATCTCGCTCGCATATCTTCTTTGATACATCATTAAGCCCCTACTAATCTTGTAGAATTAGATCCAAGTAAGTATGAAATGTTTCCCATATCAGACATTTCAAACTCTTTGCTAAGATTACCTTTGAAGTCTTCGATCTCTTTCTCGCAACTACCTGTTATTAACAAGTCATCGATTTATAGACATAGTATAAACAATTCACTATTGTTTCTTCTTACACATACTTCATGCTCATTTATGCACTTCACATATTCCTTCTCCCTTAGAAAGCTATTTATCTTCTTATTCTAAGCTCTTGGAGCTTACTTAAGTCCATATAGGGCTTTATGCAGCTTGTACACCTTGCTTTATTTGCATTGTTTCACAAACCCAACTGGTTGTGCAACATAAACTTCTTCATCTAAGGGGCCATTCAAGAATGTACATTTCACATCCATTTGACATATATGCCAGTTGTTCATATTTGCTATACCAATAACCAACCTGATTATTTTGATCCTAGCAACAGGTGCAAAAACTTCATCGAAGTCGATTCCTTTCTTCTAAAGAAATCCTTTCGCCACAAGTCTTTCCTTATTTTGAGTTACTTATCCTTTGGTATTCAACTTCACCTTGTATACCCATTTCACATCAATTGCCTTCTTTCCTTAGGAAATTCGACAAGTGATTAAGTGTAGTTGACTTCGATGGAGTTCAGTTCCTCATTCATCGCTTTCTTCCACTTTGAATCCTTCAATTTCTTAGTTGCATTGACTGGTTCGATATTTGTAAAGAAATCATAGTGTACAAGCTCACCTTCATCATTGAATGAAGGTGAGAAAAGTACACAAGAATGGGGAGATTGAATTATGTTTTTTGTTTTCTTAATTCTGCGTCTGATCAGAGTTCAGAATCTGAACTGCTGTTCAGATTCTAATTATACTTAGTAGCGGTGTTAACATAAGCAAATAAATAATAACAGAAGACACAAAGATTTATATTGGTTCCTCTCTAACTAAGAGTAGTCCAACCCTCTTGTTTCACAAGAGATTTTCACGATAACCAAATCATGATTACAATCGCTTATGCATTCTGCATAAGACTTTTTCACTGCTCTGAACCTAGGTTCAAGACTTCTTGCTTAAGTCCTCCAGACTCAAGACTTATGCTCTAAGTCCCATGAAATGAGCCTCCTTTCTTGAACCCCCCAGGTCCAAGACTTACTACTCCCAATTTCATGAACCGAGCCAACTTACTCAAGCCAAACTAGCCCAAGACTTTCTTGCTTGTATCCACGACAAAAGACTTCTTCTCAATCAATACATTTGATTAAGACTTTCATTGCTTAAGCACATAACATGAGACTTACATGGCTCAATCATCTTAGCGAGAGACTTCCTTTCTTGTATCCCAATGATACAAGACTTTTGCTCAATCAATCTACTTGATTAAGACATTCATTGCTCAACCATACAACAAGAGACTTACATGGCTCAAGCATCTTGGCGAGAGACTTAATCTAAAATGCTAAACAAGTTCAGAAGAATAGAGAACAAGGTGTACTTGATACTAGTATCAGAGGTACGTGAAATCACCATAACAAAGACCTAAAGCTCTTAAGATGTCTAATATATTCAATGTGTAAGAAATCTTAAGGTTTTTACAATTACAACTTACAACAGAAAATTTGCCTATACAATAGAGTTGATAATTATTGATCTTGTTACTCCTTTTTCTGGTTAATCCTTGTTGAAGATTCAGTTTGAACCTTCAGCCACTTATATAGCAGTTACAACAGACTAGTCGTTGGATGAGATAACTTGATCAATGTCTTTGCTTTACTCCATAATACAAGAGCCGTTGAAGATAGATACACCAAAAGATCTTGATTTATTGGGTAACATGTTTAACCATTGAGTCTTCAAGAAGATCATGTACTATAGAGCCATTGAGAGTAAATATCCGTAAAGCATGTGAACCTTTCTCGAGCCTTGTGAACTCAGACTACAGCTAACAAACTGATTTGACAATGCAACTTGCTTTATGCAGTACGGACAACTTTAGCTTTATCACCAACTCTGAACGATACCAGAAGCCAATTTACATTTACCAAGTGTAGAGGCAATAATGTTGCTTCTTTTGATGTTGAGGCCTTCAGCTTCAGAGTCTATGCCATCACTTATCAAGTGTTCTTCAGATTCTGCACCACCATAAGCTAGCAATTCAGCTTCTCTCAAGTGTGCCTTTGTATATCAGATTTTGTATCTAAATATTTACAAGTATTAGAAAGTGCATACAAGAAACACACATCAAATAAAACCATTGTTCTTTAAATACTTTGTTATCATCAAAATCCAAGGAATATAAGTCATGAACAAATCTTGTTTTAACATCAACCACATTATCTGACGTAATCACTCATTCTTTCAACCTTGCAGGCATGTGTCTTGTTCTTTGAGGCCTGCTTGTCCTTGCTTGAACTCTGACTTCTTCTTGTCGAACTTATGTTTTGAATTTACTTGGTGGTTCTTCACATAAGATTCTCACTGGAT
Source organism: Lathyrus tuberosus (assembly GCA_022829125.1). NCBI lineage: Eukaryota > Viridiplantae > Streptophyta > Magnoliopsida > Fabales > Fabaceae > Lathyrus > Lathyrus tuberosus. Next base: position 612,041 of record JALAZF010000361.1, read on the forward strand.
CTCTCTTTACATTTTTAGTCCAATCTCATTCCTTAAGCTCTTCTATGATCATGTCCCTACTGATCACTACTTGCTTGTTCATTTGGTCAAATAACTTGTATCCTCCAGTCCAATGATATCCTATTAGGATCATTTGACTCGACTTGTCATCAAGCATTCTTCTCAACTGATCAGGCACGTGTCAATGTGCTAGTGATCCAAATACTTTCAGATGACTCAAGCTAGGTTTGCCACCAGAACAACATTCTTCTAGCGTGATTCCTTCTAGCCTTTTCTTCGTACATCTGTTTAGTATATGTGTTGCAGTCGACACAACTTCTCCCAATAATTATTTGGGTAGATTCTTACTTTTCAACATACTTCTCACCATATTCATGATGGTTGTGTTCTTCCTTTTTGCAGTACCATTCTCTTGTGAAGTATAGGGTGACATCACTGTAAGAACAAGAGTGGTTCTACATATGGCCTTAAGTTTTGATGATAACTGCACATGTTATCTCAGAGAACAATTAGGCACTTTATGGTTTATGTCTAGTGTGTAGCTTTTACTAAACAGGATATGAATCTGATTTAAAGGTGTGCGACGTCATCAGATCCTTATCTAAACACTCTGGAAGAAAACATATGTTGTGTACAAGATTTAAAGCCATTATTCTGGAATGCTTTCTAATACAACAGTTCTGAAGAACGTGTGTATCAAAGCTTTTAATTGTGACTCTATAATTAAGCCTTGAAAGCTTTATTAGATAGATGCTTCTATTGCTACTGTTCTGAAGTTTCTGAAGATAAGGTTCTGTTGAATGAAGTTCTGAAGATTCTAAAGACATCATTTCTAAACACCAAGCTCTGAAGTTTCTGAAGACAAGGTTCTATTGAACGAAGTTCTGAAGATTCTAAAGACATCATTTCTAAAGATCAAGCTCTCAAGTTTCTGAAGACAAGGTTTTGTTGAACGAAGTTCTGAAGATTCTAAAGACATTATTTCTGAAGATCAAGTTTTGAAGTTTCTGAAGATAATGTTCTGATGAACGAAGTTCTGAAGACTCTGAAGACAAAAGTGTGCTCAACAAATTTCTAAAGATTCTAAAGACGAGGTTCTGTTGAACAAGTTCTGAAGTCTCTGAAGACATCACTTCTAAAAACCAAGTGTTGAAGACTCTTAAGTTAGTTCTGCTGAACGAAGATCTGAGATTCTAAAGACTTAGGTTCTGAAGTTACAAGTATTGATCTCTCTACATGCTTCATCAAATACACGTCTGAAGCCTCTGAAGATTAGAAGATAGAAGAATGGTTTGTGTGCAATGAATATAATAGTATAAAGTAGTCTGTGACCTCTACCCAGATTAGGTGGCGCAAGGACAACTTTTTGTATTATGATGTGACCATTCCTGTAAGTGAATGTTGGGATATTACAGTTGGAATAAGTTTCCTATTATACCCTCCAACAGGTCTATTCTCAAGCTCTATTTATTGAAGATCTGAATGCTTGAGTAAAAGCTGCCAAAGTGCTTGAGCTGCTAACAAGCTGCTGAAGCAAATGCTACTGTTGTAGCTGCTACGAGCCAAGTGGAAATACAAAATACCAGAGTGCAAAATGCTGCAAGAGCAGAAGAGAAAATCAAGAGAGATTAACTAGAATAAGAACTCAAAAGAGCTGAAGAATACATGACAATATATGTGCAAGGCCGAAGCAAGCACCAAGTCATAAGATCAAGAAACAGATGCTCAATGCTCCACCAAATTTGAGTGATGTTATACAAGAAATGAGAAAAGCATTAATAGAAGCTTTTATACTCACAAAACTCAAGCTTATACGATGAAAATCTTTAGGAGATTATTCTTAAGATAGTTTTGTAAATTAGCAAGTAGTTGTTGCTCATATCTTGCTAGAAACATTTTTGTGTTATTGTACTTCAAATGTGACAACTGCTTGTTTAGAAGCAATTCATGTCACACCTTTGTAAACACTTTTCAAAGTGTAGATTCCTCAAGTGACTAAGTCGTTACTCTGGATACTTTAGAGGGCTAAGTTGTTTTCTAACACTTAGAGGTTGTAATCTGTTGAGATTATTGGATTAAGTCCTTGTCTAAGGCGAAATCACCTTGGTGGATGGACTGGAGTAACTTTGTTAACAGTGAACCAGGATAAAAATAATTATGTCAATTTATTTTTATTGTCTTGTTAGCATTGATACTGAAATTCTGCAAAAATATCATAGTTGGTGAAACCTAATTCAAACCCCCCATTTCTTGTGTTTCTCACCCTTTCAATCACCTCATGCACAATCTCTTCTTTCTCACATAATATGTCGAAGTCTTTCCACACATATTCTCCACTGCCACCAGTCCTCTGAATCTTGAGCTTTCAACCACTTTGTCTTTCGACCATAGATTTAAACTTGGCAAATACCTCAATCACTTCAATTTTCTTCTTGATTGGGTAAGTCCACAGTTTTAAACTAAAATCGTCTATGAATGTGACAAAGTATTTGTTACCTTCAATCAAATCCACCTGAATAAGACCACATACATCCGAGTATATGACTTCAAGAATTGCCTTCGACTTGCTTTATGCATCCTTGTTGAAGCTATTATTGTGTTGCTTTGCCTGCACACACTTTTCACATACTTCATTTGGAATGTCGATTTTTGGTAACCCTGAAACCATATTTCCTCTTTTCAGATCTCTGATAACTTTGAAGTAGAGACGACCAAGTCTATATAGCCATATGCATTCATTCTTACTAGAGGCAACTGCAAGGCACTTGTTCTCCATCATATTAAGTTCAATCTTGAAGGTTCTATTTTGAGACATGAGAGCCTTAAAGATTAACCTTCCAATTGAGTCGATAACTCTCATCATCTTGCCCTATGCTGAGCAAATTACTCTTCATGCTTAGTATGTACCGTAACGCCCGATTTATTTAATTAATTTTCATAAATAAATTGTGTGATTGTATGTGTTGGTTGATTATTTGATGTGTTAGAAGAACCCTTGGGTGTTTGGTGGTAGCCTTAGAGATTAGACTTTAAGGTGTTGGGTGTGTGTGAGAAAAAAGGTAGAGATATGAGGGTGGTGGGAGAAGTAGCAGTTGGTACTATTATTTGATTATGATGGTTTATATAAATAGTAGTAATAGTTAATATTTAAATAATTATTTTAATTATTATGGTTATAGTGATATATTAAAATAAATATTTGATTTAGACTTATTAAAATAAATATTTAGTGGGAATAACATTTATTTTACTTAGTTGGAATAAGATTTCAATTAGAAATAATAATAGAATAAAATAAGAAAAGAAGAGAATAAGAATAGAACTGTCAGGACGTGAATTGAGGAAAAAGGAAGAGAACAAGAAGAGAGAGCTAGGGCATAGGAGAAAAAAAACCTCCATTAGAGAAGCTTGGAATCCATCATCTAAGGTAAGGGCGAGACTTTCTCTTGTATAAGGGAATTGTTCGCACGCGATTCTCGCGCGAACAACTGTTGGCCTCCTATCGCAGGTTTACTCACGGGATTGGCCACAGAATCCCAGAACAATGGTTGAAGTGTAAGTCTTGTTGATATGATGGCTTTTAGTTTAGAGAAGTTACAAGTAACTTGAAATATAAAAAGGGTTGCGAATTGATGAATAAAACAAAAAGCGAAAGACAGATAAGTAAATGACATGATCACTTAAACTTTGATCATATAAATTGCATTAAAATAAAAAGTGTGGACGCTATCATACATTTATGCGGGAGTAAACTCGTTTCTCTTATATGATGAAAAAATAACTGTTCGTCTCCCAAGATTTTCCTTGGTTGTGACACGTGTCACCCCACTATCTTTCTAACTTCCCACGTTCTCGGCTTTCAAGTTTTCCCGCTCAAAAACTTATCAGCTTTATGTTGGTTTCATGGGCCACCAATTGACACCCTTCGACAACCTCGCCTCTATGTCTCCTTCCGACGCACCTTTCGACTGCGTCGGCCCAAATTTTGGTTTCCTCACTGTTCTTTATCCCGGCGTCGAACTGCTTGCTTGGCGTTTTCACCATTTCTTCATTCCCTATGTTTGGTTGAAATCTCCCAGCTAACAAGTTGCCCCCCCTAAAAGGCCAGTTTCGACTGAGCATTGTGTCGACTGAGAAACCTGGCGTTTTGATTTTTTGCAAGATTTTGACGGTGCTTTGGTTTCGACCCAATAACCAACGTTCTGTCTTCTGTTGAATCTTAGCCACGTGTCACTCACAGCCTGACGTGATGATGGTACATTTTTGCGCCACAATTTCCAAGAAACGTCATGATGGCTAGTCTCGTCCTAAGTTATGGGTCTCGAAACCACACCCACTAACTGCAAAATTTGAACAGTTCTTGGCCTTTCAGTTGCATGCGTTTTCCTTATAAATACTCCTCAAACGCGTCTGGTTTTCTTTTAGCCACTTTCCCACAACTGTTTCTTCCAAGTTTTCTTGCTCTCAAAAGCTTATGTACTCTCCATTTCAATGGCTTCCTCTGCAACTGCCACTGATTCCGCTACTCACACCACAAAAAAAACCCTATCGCCTTCATTCTTTCTGAAAAGAAGTCACTCAGGACTCTCCCTCAACTGTCATCTGCTGATGAGGCGGTGGTGGCAAACTGGAAACATCAAATAGTCATCCCCTTTGTGGTGGCTAGCAAACTCCACACTTTTCACGGGCTATATCCAGATAAAAAGCCAAATCATCAAGAACTTCAAGAGATATTTCCATGTTTCGCTCCTACCATACCACCAGCTTTTGAGAAAGGTGGCACTTTAGACCTCAAATTCAGGGCACCTAAAGCTAGAGTATTTCATTTAATGCCTACACTTGGGAATAAAGACTATATTTCTTTGCTCAACAAGGTCGAAGGCCAGCGTCGGGGTCAATGGCAAACAGCTGGCATCTTCGACGCCATTCAACTCTCAAGAAATGCTCACATGGTCAACCCGTGTTTGCTGCTGGAGTCAATTTACTTATGGGAAGGATCGACCAACACATTCCACCTCCCCTATGTTATGTTCACACCGACGCTCTTCGACGTGGCGGCCATCACTGGCCTTTCACCTTTGGGCGAAACATTCGACCAAACTCTGGAAACGATCAATACCTTTGACTTCGAGCGTGCTGGTTTCCAGAACTACATCGAAGACCATCACAATAAAGACTCCAAAGAGGTTTCCGACGAAGAACACATTGCTTTCCTGACTTTGTGGCTGTCGTATTACCTATTCTGCCCTGGCTCTCTGCAAATAGCCAAAAGTTACATCAACCTGGCGATCCAGATTCACGAAGGTCGACATGTATCTTTGGGTAACCTTTTACTAGTCTCCCTTTATCACTCCCTTGGTCTATCAGCCTTGCGGCTAAAGCTTCTGCATGCGACTACCAAAGCTATTAACATCTCAGGGTCTATGTGGTTGTTGCAACATTGGCTCAATGCTACCTTCGAACATCAACTGGGCTACCCCGCCCCTGCAACAATGGAGCGTTTAAACAAATAGCGTTCCATAGAGGGCATTCGACTTGCTCTGATGACCACCCAAGAAACCCCCAACAAAACTCTCTTTATGAAGTATCTTAATATGTTTGTGGAAACCACGTCTTTCGTACCAAGCATGGCACCCTTTATGGCTCAAAAATTCGGTCCGACATGGTTCAAGAATCTGTTCCCTGGTGTTTCCCCCAAGGCAGGAGCGCAGTCGAACTTCATATGGAGGGCATTTCTGACCTCCACCATGTTGTCCTTTTGGATTGAGACGGGGAACACATGTTATGGGTTCATGAATTACCAGCTTAACTTGGTGGCCCGTCAATTTGACCTGAGCCAAATGCTGCCAAAATCCTTAGTGAAACATTCTTCCGACATTGTGCGGGCTGGTCGACGACTGAACTTGGCGGGTCATAAGGCCTGCCTTAGATTTTCTGAGTCGACACAACATCTTGAGTTACCTGTATTTGCGTTCCAACTCTCCTTCTTTACCACAGAAGACTTCGACGTCTGGTGGTTAGAATACCAGACTCAAATTTTCCCACGTGACCTTTTCCTGGCAAACATGGTCGATGTTTTTGCCACTTTTACTGGGGAAGTTCCCAATCCGACAGTTGTGGTGCCTGCCAAGGACACCCAAGACGCTGATGCTATAGAAGACCCACCAAAGAAGGTAACTCCTGAGTTTTCTCATTTTTATTTCATTAGTTTCCTTTAGCTAATCATTTGCGTTTATTTCCCAAGGTCGAAAATAGGAACCAGTTGCTGGATCGACCTCCACCAGGCCTGCAAAGAAACCAAAAACCCTGAAACCACAGGTATAACCTGTTTCAATGTTCCTTCGCATTTGTTTCTGCATGTTATCTGACTCTGTTATTTGCTAGGCTTATGAAAAAACACTGTCTCCTAAGGGAGACGTGTCAGATGAAAGTACCCAGTCCCGGATCTTTCCCACCGAAGCCCCAACATCCCCTCCAACTACTCTGTTGGTGAAGAAGAAGAGGGCCCTAATCAAGAAAAAACCTTCAAAGACGGTTGCTTCGACCGATAAACCTGTTGTCCCCAGAAACCTCGCTGAAGTCTTCGAGCCTGTCGAGGCTAAAGCGTGTTGAAAAGTATTTTTTTGGCAAATATTTTTATATCGTATCCACAGAGATTGGTTGATATTACCGCCGTTCTATAACCTCAATTGTTGTAAGTTTAAAAAGTAACCAAGTTGTTTTTGAGTGAATTGTTATCTCTTACTTAAAATAACACTAAGACAATGAAATTAGTTTTAAATCAAATATAAAAGGGCTTGCCAAGATTGGAGTTCACTATTCCAATTTCTTATGTTTCCCTAGTAATAACGATATGGACTCAAAATTATTGATAAAGTTCAAATATCCTCCCAATAACATTTATTTCTAAATGAGATTGTGATAATCACTATATTAATCTTTAGACGATCTCTCCATCTAACTATTAATATAACGATCTTTAATGTTTGATACAAGAGAAAAGTAGTGTATAAATCTATCTCTACAATTTATTCACTACTTGAAAGCATACTTTAGGTCAAGATTTGAATAATCTTTCTCAACAATAACTCAAATATGAATAATCAAAATAAAATAAAAGTATCAATCCATATATCAATAATCAATTGTCACATGCAAGAGTTATAAGGGATACATAATCAAAAGGGGATAGCTACTACCTCCAATCTTACCAAGGTAGGGTTTAGCTCTTCATCACCATGTTTGACAGCAATAAAAATGGAAAGGAATCAATGGGCATCAAGATTGCTTTTACAAATCTTCTAATACTCCACCTCCTAAAACTCTCTCTAAAGCTCTCTCCAATGTGTGGTGATAATCAATTCTTTTTTAATCCTATCTCCACTTTTTAATACAGAAAAGCGGTCTCAAAAGGTTCTGACGTGTCACACTTAAATTGGGCCCCCCAAAACATAACAAGTGGTCCACTAATTAAAAAGGGCTTGCTGTTTTCGCAAGGTTCGCGGCGCCAACATGGGTCGCGGCGCGAACTGAAGGAAATGCAGCTTCTTTGCCTTGCAAGCTTCCTCAACACTTTTTCTTCCATACTTTATTCTTCAAGTGTGCTTCCAAAATGCCCATCAAACTCCTTCCAAATTTGGCTCATGCAATGCAATGCTCTCTTGCCCATAATTTCTATAAAACTAACAAATAAGTGAAATACCTACTCAAAACAAAATTAAAATAAACTTAATTGCATATTTGCTAAATTGTGATAATAAAAGTGTGTAAATTCAATAAGAAAAATGGTAAAAGGGGCCAATAATAGTATATGAAAAGTAGTAATAATTGGTCCCTAACAACTCTCCCCAACTTATCATTTTGTTTGTCCCTAAACAAAAGTTTTTCACCAAAGTAACCAAAATAACGCAACAAGAGAATGAAACAAGGATTAACCAAAGACACTCAAATGGTTCAAAAGTATACGGTCCTTTCACAATCCACTTACCTCTATGCTAGGCAAAACATAAACAAGAATAATGGTTGGGTGCAAAAGACATGCCAAGAAATTCAAAGCAATACATGTCAAAATTGAATCAAACCTACACACACATCATAGTAATGATGAATAAACATGAGGGTTTTCTTTCGCTCATCCGAACAATTAAATCAACATCAACTCGAATCATGCGGCCATCAAAACACACTAAATCATGTGAAAAATTTGAGAATCAAGAGGTCTTTCAAAGGTTGTAATGTGGCTTGGGTTACAAAGAAATGGTATGATCAAGGGAATTCAAACAAAAATGCCTATCCTAAGGGAGCATTCCCATTAATTCAAATTCAACAACAATTTTTATTTTTGATCCCAAATTTTTTTTTTCTTAATTTTCCACAACACACAACCCTGAGCTCTCTTTTTATTTTTCTTTTTACTAGCTCCAATATTTCAAAGGTGACATATTATTCTTGTTCTCTCCCCAACTTTAGCATTTAAACCATAATTGATGCAATAATGCTCCCTACTTAGACATAGACAAAAACAAACATGCAACCAAATTGGTTGAAGGTTCAATTGAAACGAAAGAAATTAGGATTCATTTATTCTCAATATTTTCAATGGAATTTGCACTTATCAATCAAATGAATCCTAATACAAGCTGAAAGGGGGTTAAACTAAGGATCACTCCTCACAAGGTTAGTTGATTCAAAACTTTTTGGCCAAGTGGTTTTTCTCAATAACAAACAATGCCTCTATCACTTTCACAATTTTCACAAAAATAGACCATTGCATGATTTAGCATGATAAGAATGAGTTGAAATAATATTCGGTTTCCCGCATTTAGTGCACAATGGAAGGTTACCTCACAAATGGTTAAGTTCTACTTTGATTCAAAATTGACATGTATCTCAAGGAATTTATGATAAGAAATTTGCAACACACCATCAACCTATTCATGTTAAGTCTAGAAAGCGGTAAAGTGTACCTTAAAATGCCGACAACCAATTCTTATCATCACCACTCGAAGTGTCCTAAGCTTCCTTCCTCGCACTTGGTTCCATTAAGCTTAACTCAGGAACAAGAACAATTAAACAAAATTTTTGAAAAGTGGGGCATACCAAAATTCATAGGAACACACAATTAAACTTCACAATAAAGATACATGCAATTAACAAAACAAAAGTTCATGGTGAAACGAGAGCCACCAAAAGTACAACGAAAGAAAAAAAAATAAAATACTATCCAAACCAAGATCTTCAATCCTCCTCATCATCACCACCGCCTACGGGCCCAATGACATCTTCCATGTCTTCATCATGACCCACACCACTAGCTTAACCACTACCACCTGTACCCCCCATGAATGTTGGCCTGCCCTCAGGCCAATTAGAATAAGACACGTACTCCGCCTGAGTCGGAAAAGTGCGGGCCTCGGGTGCTAAGAATGTGTTCTGGAACTGCTGCTGCATGACATCAAATAAGAATGATTGAGACCTCCTAGAAGCCTCAAAGTTTTCACAGCAGTACGTGGAAAACGCCATCTGATCAAAAACTGGTGCACGGCAGGTGCGAGGCCTAGAGGAAGAAGTACCTGCCCCCTCAGCTCTATCCATCTGACTTTGGCAGAACCTGTTAAAAAAAGCATCATTAATAACACTGGTTATGGAGAAGTGTACCTCATCCGGAATAGGCACATTTGCCTTTCGGCAAAGTCCCATAACCAGCTCCGGATACATAAGCACACCGACTTTCCCACCACACTTTGTTCCACTTATTGCCACTTTTCTCATCTCCTCTGCGATGATAGACGCAACATCCACCGATTTTCCAATCATAATGTTGTACAATAGGCAGCCGACATCGAGTGGAATTGTGGTACTATGGCTCCGCGGCCGAATGTTGTTCAACAAGAGAACTAAATAAGCCCGAGCTTCCAAATTAAGGTTTTCTCTCTTCCAAGACTTTGCAAAGCCTTAATCATTCAAATCATACGTCTTTCCCTCAAGGCAAAGGTGAGCACTAACAGCATTAAGATCCCAATCGTTTGCAGCCTCTTTCGCACGGTATTCACATCGCTTGTTACCCGCCAAGGTGAGAAGATGACCCAAATAAGCATTGATTTCATCCCTATTGAAAGCGATGATCTTCCCCCTCACCCTAGTTTGATAGTGGTATGCCACACCTTCTTCCAAATGAAGAGCATTGGCGTAAAATTCATGCACAATATCATAATTAATTTATGCTTCCGGCTCACAAATTTTTCCCCACTTTCTCGCTGTAAAGTTATCCACTATCTTCCTATAGTTGCCACCTGGTAACAAACGAATGAACCTCTCTGACTGGATGGTTCTCTTGATCAACTTTTCAAACCGCTCCTCATGCTCACGACTAATGAATTTCTGCCTGGACCTTGAGGGACCGGGGCCTACTGTTTTTGCGCGCTTAGACATCTGCAAGAAAACCACAAAGCAACCACACAACAGCCAAGAATCACGTCAGCACAAGTAACAAAAAATAAAGTGCTAATTTCTCTGGGTTCGCGGCGCGAAGGCCAGATCGCGGCGCGATCTGCGCGATACCCAGAAAACCAGCAGCCAAAGGGTCTTTCTTTATGCTCAAATCTTTTCAAAATTGATACCACAAACTCTTAACCTGTCCTAATTTAAAGAATCTCTACACATGCAAAGTGAATTTCACAAAAATTATCCTCTAACAATTACCCTAATTCACCTCGATGAGAAACAAAGAAGAAAAAAAAAGGAAAAGATTAATCATACTTTGATGAGAGAAAGAGATTGAATTGATTCTTGCAAAGAGTGGGATTATTGAGATTGAGAGGGTTGGGATTGTTAGGGTTGAGTTTGGGAGTGAGAGAGTGTGTGTTGTGAAAGTGGTGAAGAGAAAGGGATAAAGTTATAAAAGATATAAAAGAGAAAAAAGTAAAAAAAAAAAACAAAAAAGAAAAATAAAGGGGTCTGTCACGCTCAGTTCGCGGGGCCAACGTGGTTCACGGCGTGAACTGAAGGTTTTCCCAACTTCCAGACTGTAAAACAAAATAGAGGAATTTAATTTCCATTCAGTTCGCGGGGCGAACTGAAGGAATTTTCTAAAAAAATGCTGGAAATTGGCCTGACCTCCACTAAAACTTGAAAACTGAGCAAGGCACATTATACTCATTAGGAAGTAACAAAAAAAAAATAATGAAAGGAAAGCTTACGAAGTTGGGTTGCCTCCCAACAAGCGCTTTGTTTAACGTCGTTCAAGCTCGACGGTTCGGCGGTACTTCACGGTTCGGCGAGCGAAACAACATAGATTTCGCAGTTTACTTCTCCACCATGGTAGACTTTTAACCTCTGCCCATTCACAGTCCAGCTCTCTTTTGACTTGGGGTCCTCAACCACAATGGCTCCATAATCTCGCACCTCTTTCACTATAAACGGTCCCGACCATTTGGACTTCAACTTACCCGGAAACAACTTGAGTCTTGAGTTAAAAAGGAGCACCATTTGTCCAACTCGGAACTCCTTGTGACGGACCTTTCCATCATGGTATGCTTTCACCTTCTCCTTGTAAAGCTTGTTTGAGTGGTAAGCATTGTTCCTTAATTCCTCCAATTCATGGAGTTGTTCTTTTCTTTTCTCACCGGCTAGAGTGGAGTCAAAATTCAAAAATTTAAGAGCCCAAAGTTCTCTATGTTCCATCTCTACCGGGAGATGACAAGTCTTCCCATAAACCATCTAAAAAGGGGTTAGTCCAATAGGAGCTTTGTAGGCGGTACGATACGCCCACAAAGCTTCATCCAATTTTGAAGACCACTCTTTTCTTGAGCTTGAAACAGTTTTTTCAAGTATCCTTTTTACTTCTCTATTTGACACTTCCGTTTGACCATTTGCTTGTGGATGATAAGGGGTAGTCACTTTATGCTTTACACCATAATGTTACAAGACTTTTTCCAAGGGTGTATTGCAAAAATGTGATCCCTCATCGCTTACTAACACCCTAGGCACACCAAAAAGTGAAAATATGTTTTTCTTTAGAAATCTTATCACGGTTTTGGAGTCGGCCTTAGGTGAAGCAATTGCTTCCACCCACTTTGACACATAGTCAACGGCTACAAGAATGTACTCATTAGAGAAAGAAGAGGGAAATAGACCGACAAAATCAATGCCCCAACAATCAAAGACTTCCACTTCCAGCATGTTGGTCAAGGGCATTTCATCTCGTTTGCCTATTCCTCCGCTTCTTTGGCATTTGTCACAATTCTTTGCATGTTCATGTGCGTCTTTAAACACGGACGACCAATAAAATCCCGATTGGAGGACCTTGGTGGCTGTTCGTAGACCGCTATAATGACCTCCATACGGAGAGTTATGACAGTGCCAAAGGATATCTTTTGACTCTTCAAGTGTCACACACCTTCTTAAAATGTTGTCCACACCCGCTTTGAATAAATACGGGTCATCCCACACATAGTACTTTGCATCCGCTAAGAATTTCTTTCTTTGATTACTAGTGAGGTCTTCCGGTATCAAACCGGTTGCCTTATAATTAGCAAAATCGGCAAACCAAGGCCTCACTTGAATAGCATAAAGCTTCTCGTCCGGAAATTCTTCCCTCACTTCTTCTTCTTTATTTGTAATTTCCACATGAACCAATCGGGACAAATGATCCTCTACCAAGTTTTCGGAACCCTTTTTATCCCGGATTTCCAAATCAAATTCTTGTAACAACAAAATCCAATGAATTAGTCTTTGTTTGGAATCCGGCTTGGTTAGCAGATACTTAATTGCCGAATGGTTGGTGTAAACTACAACTTTGGACCCGATCAAATAAGCTCTAAATTTTTCTAATGCATACACTATAGCTAGTAACTCCTTTTCGGTTGTTGCATAATTGACTTGCGCCTCATTCAAAACTTTACTAGCATAGTGGATGGCATGAAAATTTTTTGCTCTTCTTTGACCCAAAACTGCACCAACCGCATAATCGCTTGCATCACACATAAGTTCAAAATTAAGTGTCCAATTAGGTGCAACGATTATGGGTGCGGTGACTAACTTTTCTTTTAACTCATGGAATGCTTTTAGACACGAATCATCAAAAAGAAATTGCGTACCTTTGTTGAGCAAATTACTCAAGGGCTTTACTATCTTTGAGATGTCCTTGATGAATCTTCGATAGAATCCAGCATGTCCAAGAAAACTTCTTACTCCTTTGATGTTTGTTGGAGGTGGTAGTTTTGCAATGACTTCTACTTTGCTCTATCAACTTCCAGCCCTTTGGAGGAGATTTTGTGTCCAAGAACAACACCTTCGGTGACCATAAAATTGCATTTCTCCCAATTTAGCACTAAATTTGTCTCCACACATCTTTCTAACACCACATCAAGATTTCTCAAGCATAAGTCATAGGACGACCCATAAACTGAAAAGTCATCCATAAACACCTCAATGCATTCTTCGATCAAATCCGAGAATATTGCTTGCATACACCGTTGAAATGTTGCCGGTGCATTACATAGTCCAAAAGGCATTCTTCGGTAAGCAAAAATGCCGAAAGAACATGTAAAAGCTGTTTTCTCATGATCCGCCGGATTGACCGAAATTTGGTTGTAACCCGAATAGCCATCTAAGAAACAATAGAAATTCTTTCCGGCCAACCTTTCCAACATTTGGTCCATGAACGGTAGCGGGAAGTGATCTTTCCTTGTAGCTTGATTTAGCCTCCTATAGTCAATGCACATCCTCCATCCGGTTACCGTCCAGGTTGGAATCAACTCATTTTTGTCATTTCTAACAACCGTCATACCACCCTTCTTGGGAACTACTTGCACCGGACTCACCCATTCACTATCGGAGATAGGATAAATCATTCCGGCCTCCAATAATTTGACAACTTCTTTTCTCACCACTTCCTTCATTGATGGATTTAAGCACCTTTGAGGTTGTGCAACGGGCTTGTAATCTTCTTCCATCATGATCTTATGCATGCAATAGGCCGGACTAATACCCTTTAAATCGGATAATACCCACCCTTTTGCACCTTCACTCTTTTTCAGCACTTGTATCAACTTATGCTCCTATTTTATGGACAAGGTATCGCTAATGATCACCGGTTTAGTGAAATCATCACCAAGGAACGCATATTTCAAGTGTGGAGGCAGCATTTTCAACTCTAACTTTGGCTCTTCCACTTTCTTTTTCACATCCAAGTCTTCATTTTTCTCCTCATGATAAGCAATCTCTCCGCAAGACTCCAATTTATCCAAAAATGCTTCAATTTCTTTTTCTTCATTTTTGGTTGAAACATTGTAAGCTCCTATAAGAGATCTCTCTAACGGATTAGAAAGATAAACTTGATTTGCAACCTCCACGATTTCCTCCTCGGTGACATCGATTCGGAAAGAGTCATGCGTGTCTTTAGGATGCTTCATGGCTTCAAAAAGATTGAAAGTTACCTCTTCATCTTGCACTCTTACTTTCATGAGTCCATCATCAATGTCGATCATCATTCGGGCTGTTTTCATAAATGGTCTTCCAAGAATTAGAGGAACATCACGATCCTCATCCATGTCCACCACCACAAAATCTACCGGAAACAAGAATTTGTCCACCTTTACTAGCATATCTTGAGCAACTCCATATGGTGAAGTGGTAGACTTATCGGCTAGTTGCAAAGTCATCCTCATAGACCTCATCTCAATATTCCCCAACCTTTTAACAATGGATAAGGGAATTAAATTAATGTTAGACCCCAAATCGACCAAACCATTGCCAATGTAAGTGCCTCCAATGGTCACCGGTAAAACGACTCGGCCCGGATCAGATTCCTTCCTTGGGAGAGTTTTTTGGATTATGGCGCTACAACGTGCATCAAGCAAGATTACCTCGTCTTCCGCATATCTCTTCTTCTTTGTGAGAATATCCTTCAGGAACTTCTCATACTTTGGCATTTGCTCTAATGCTTCGGCAAATGGAATATTTATTTGAAGTTGCTTAAATATATCCATAAACCGTGCATAGTGTCTAGCATTCTCCTTCTTTGATGGTGCGTGCGGGTAAGGTAGATGTTGAGCTGGAATAACACTCATTCCTTTATCTCCTTTTTTCTTCTTTCTTGCATTTGATTATTTCTTCTCACCTGCTTCACCCTCCTGTTCAGCTGAAACATTTTCACCATTCTGACTTTGTTCAGTTCGCGGCGCCAAGAGTGGTCGCGGCGCGAACTGAGAAGTTTTTTTCTCTTCTTTCTTTTGATATTCCACCACCACTTCATTCTCTTCATATTCAGTTGCAACATTCATATCATCCTCTACTGCAACCTCCTCACTTCTTCCACTCGTCACCTCTTTACCGCTTCTAGTAACAATTGCTTTACAATGCTCCTTTGGATTGGTTTGAGTGTTGGCGGAGAAAGAAGGGCCCGTTTGTTGTTCCGACAATTGCTTCGCAAGTTGCCCTACTTGATTCTCCAAATTTTTGATAGCTGCCTCATTGCTCTTTTGGTTTGCCATGGAGGCTTGCATGAATTGTGTGAGAGTATCTTCTAGCTTTGAACTTCCACCTTGCGATTGTTGGACTTGAGAATTTGGAATTTGATATGGACTTTGTTGCTGAAAATTTTGGTTGTTGAATCTTGATTGTTGATAGCCTTGGTTGTTCCTTTGGTATGAGTTGTTGTGATGTGAAGGGTGCCTTTGATAACCTTGACTTTGGTTGGTCACATAACTCACTTCTTCTTCACATGGAGGGCAATAACCGGTGGGATGATCTCCTTGACAAAGTTCACAACATGCCACTTTGTATCTAGCTTGAGATCCTTGAATTTCCTTCATTTGTTGTGGAAGTTTGGACATTTGTTGAGTGAGTAACTCCACTTGTTGAGAAAGTAACTTGTTTTGGGCAAGAATAGCATCATTGGTATTTAATTCAAGAACACCCGATTTCCTTTGTGAAGGACTACGATCATGTTGACTTTGACAATCTTTGAGTGCCATCCGGTCAATAATGACTTTCGCATCTTCCGCGTTCTTTGACATAAGAGAGCCACCCGCGGTAGCATCCAAAAGTGTCTTGTGCACCGGTTGGAGCCCATTTAGAAAAATGTGGATTTGAGTGAGTTCATCAAAACCATGACCCTTGCATTTTCTCAACATTGACTTGAATCTTTCCCAAGCCTCGTTTAGAGACTCGTTGCTCCCTTGATTGAACACCGCAATAACTGTTTTGGCTTCCATGAATCAGGATTGAGGAAAATATCTTTCTAGAAACTTTTCTTCTAATAAATTCCAATCCGTCATCACTCTTGGTGATTGATCAAGATACCACTCTTTTGCCTTCCCCACTAAGGAATGTGGGAACATTCTCTTGAATAATGCTTCTTCACCCACTTCCTCTACTCTCGTAGAACCCACAATTTCATAGAATTTGGTGAGATGGGTATACGGATCTTCATGATCCATTCCGGTGAATAGATTTGCATAAAGGAGTTGGAGGATTCCGGTTTTCATCTCCGTATTCCTTCCACCACGAGCAAATTGGACAGTCCGCCTTGGACTATTGGCGGACATTTCGGTACGAACTTCACCCGCCATGTTTCCTTCAAAAGTTTCTACACCCACTTCTTCAATTTGAACAAGTGAAGAGGTAGATGCTTCTTCTCTCCGTTTCCTCTCTTCGGCTAGTTTCCTTCTTCTTCGTGTTTTGCTATTGAGCTTTCGAAGTGTTCTTTCAATTTCGGGATCGAATTGAAATTGCTCCTTTGTAGCCTTTCCTCGCATGCACTAGAATCTACAAAACTAACAAACCAAGTGAAACACAAGAGTGATAGTGATAAAATAAAAATAAAAAACTTAGAACAATGAATTATTGCAATGCTTGTAATATCGAACACCAATCCCCGGCAACGGCGCCAATTTGTTGAAAAGTATTTTTTTGGCAAATATTTTTATATCGTATCCACAGAGATTGGTTGATATTACCGCCGTTCTATAACCTCAATTGTTGTAAGTTTAAAAAGTAACCAAGTTGTTTTTGAGTGAATTGTTATCTCTTACTTAAAATAACACTACGACAATGAAATTAGATTTAAATCAAATATAAAAGGGCTTGCCAAGATTGGAGTTCACTATTCCAATTTCTTATGTTTCCCTAGTAACAACTATATGGACTCAAAATTATTGATAAAGTTCAAATATCCTCTCAATAACATTTATTTCTAAATGAGATTGTGATAATCACTATATTAATCTTTAGACAATCTCTCCATCTAACTATTAATATAACGATCTTTAATGTTTGATACAAGAGAAAAGTAGTGTATAAATCTATCTCTACAATTTATTCACTACTTGAAAGCATACTTTAGGTCAAGATTTGAATAATCTTTCTCAATAATAACTCAAATCTGAATAATCAAAATAAAATAAAAGTATCAATCCATATATCAATAATCAATTGTCACATGCAAGAGTTATAAGGGATACATAATCAAAAGGGGATAGCTACTACCTCCAATCTTGCCAAGGTAGGGTTTAGCTCTTCATCACCATGTTTGACAGCAATAAAAATGGAAAGGAATCAATGGGCATCAAGATTGCTTTTACAAATCTTCTAATACTCCACCTCCTAAAACTCTCTCTAAAGCTCTCTCCAATGTGTGGTGATAATCAATTCTTTTTTAATCCTATCTCCACTTTTTAATACAGAAAAGTGGTCTCAAAAGGTTCTGACGTGTCACACTTAAATTGGGCCCCCCAAAACATAACAAGTGGTTCACTAATTAAAAAGGGCTTGCTGTTTTCGCAAGGTTCGCGGCGCCAACATGGGTCGCGGCGCGAACTGAAGGAAATGCAGCTTCTTTGCCTTGCAAGCTTCCTCAACACTTTTTCTTCCAGACTTTATTCTTCAAGTGTGCTTCCAAAATGCCCATCAAACTCCTTCCAAATTTGGCTCATGCAATGCAATGCTCTCTTGCCCACAATTTCTATAAAACTAACAAATAAGTGAAATACCTACTCAAAACAAAATTAAAATAAACTTAATTGCATATTTGCTAAATTGTGATAATAAAAGTGTATAAATTCAATAAGAAAAATGGTAAAAGGGGCCAATAATAGTATATGAAAAGTAGTAATAATTGGTCCCTAACAAAGCGCCCCCTCCAAAACAATCTACTGAGGTATTCATCATCCTTGCCATATTACTTCATATGGTACTTTGGATATCTTTTCACTGAAACTTTTCTTGCAGGAAATTGTTGCCGCTTCGACCACTGCTGAAAATGATGATACTGCAACGACCACAATTGTTAATCCGCCTGAGAAAACAACCGTGTTTAGTCCTCAAACAGTCGACGGGTTTCAAATTACCTCGACAGAAAAGGATCTAGTGAAGAAAACGCCTCCAGTTTAACGCACCACCTCTGAGGCTGGGAAGGACGGTGCAACCACCGTTGATAATGAAAATCCTTCAATTGGTGCCACCACTGCTGAAGTCGACGCGAACCTTAAAGCTTCTGCCGAAGGTGGTTCCAACATCCACACGCCTAATGTCGACAAAGTGCTTACCCCAGAGGAGATTTTGGTTGCAAAACAAACAAATCCAGCAGTGGCTTTGAAGGCACTACACAAACTTCACCAAGAGTCTGGAGACTTTCAACCTACTAGTTCGATGACCATACAAACCCCAAAAATAGATTCTTTTTTCGCCCTTAAGCTCCCAAAATTAAGGACATACCTATTTGAGGACGGATTTCTGGTGGTCGTCGCAGAGGAAGCTGTTGTGGCTTGTGATGTGTTCAAAATATTAGACGAACTTGCTGAATTTCAAGTTCCTGCTCCCATGGCTACGTACTTAATTGAATTTGAAGCCTTCTTTACGTAACTGGCCAAGGACCTTACTATGTGCAAACAAACCGACTCTCAAATCAGGCTGAAAAATAATGAGATGTGCCGTGAGTGGTATCTCAGCTCACTTTGTGAGAAGAAACTTGAGGACTTCAAGGCCATAAAGAAAGAGTGCTCTGATAAGCATCGTGCTTTTGACCAGTAGATATCTGACTATCAAGCTCAGATAGCTGAACTTACCAAAAAAATCGCTGAGGTCGAAAAGCATAAGGCTTCTTTGGATACTGCTGAACCTTTTCCTGCTCAAGAGGCAATCGATCAAGAAGTCGCTCAAGGGATTGCTCACGTCGAAGCGGCTCTCAAGATAGAGGATACTATTGGTCAAATGTGGAAAGGAAAAGCTCTCCTCGAAAGCAAGGTTGTTCATGAGAAGACCCTTTTCGAAGACTTTAAGTCTAGATTCCCTGCTTCCTCTTAATTTACATGTCGAACTGTTGTAACTTTACTTGGATATTTTGTAAGCCCTCTTGGCCTTCCTAGCCTATTTTGGATATTTATTAATGACAAAGTTACTTTTTAATTTGAATCTCTTGTAACATAGGTTTATACTTTTTCAAATATTTCCCATTTACCCTTAAGATTCGTTGGTCAATTCCTACTTCCTGAACCTCGTATGCATTGTTGCTGAACCCTTGGATCACTTTGAATGGTCCCTCCCAATTTGGTGACCATTTACCTAGCGTTCGATCCCGTCGATCCATGGGCAACACTGTTTGCATAGTCTTTAACTGCAAAGGTCTTCTTTTTAACCTTCTTATTATATGTCTTGGTAACTCGTGCCTTCTAGCGTAATAACACATTCAATGCTACCATTCTTTCCTCGTTTAAGTCCACGATTTTGTCTAGCATCATGTCCCAGTATTGCTCCGACAGAATTTCATGTTGTCGTTGCACTTTAACTGATTACAAACATATTTCTGCCGGTAATACAGCTTCGTGACCAAAAGTCAAACTAAACAGAGTCGAGTTTGTTGACTCTTTGGGGGACGTTCGACAAGCCCATAAAATTTGATTCAACATCTTGTGCCAATTTTTTAGCTTTCTGGCCACATGCTTTTTTATGAGCCCAATTACCACTTTATTAGCTGCGTCGACCTGACCATTTGCTTGAGCATAATATGGTGTCGAAGCAACCAATTTGAAACCCGCTTCTGCTGCGAACTCTTGCATTTTTTGGCCAACGAATATGGAACCTAGATCCGTAGTGATGGTTTCAGGGATACCGAATCTATACAAAATATGATTCTGGATGAACTCGATCACAACCTTCTGATCTACTTTCACTAGAGGCACAACCTCTATCCATTTTGTGAAGTAGTCTATACCCACAAGGATGAATTTCTGTTGTTTCGACGAGGTTGGTCGAATTTCCCCTATGACATCCAATGCCCATCCACGAAAGGGCCATGGCTTGACGATGGTGTGTAATTCGCTGGCTGGCACATGCTGAATATTTGCATGTTTTGACAGTCTTGGCATCCCTTTGCAAAGTCCATGCAATCATTGAGCATGCTTGGCCAATAGACGCCTTATTGAAATAATAACTATTTCATCTTACGGCCAGCTTGGTGAGCCCCACATGTCCCACTATAGACCTCAGAAATTTCCAGGTATGCATCTGTGTCTCCTAGAAACTTGAGCAACACTCCTTCTGGAGTCTTTTTTAGCAACTCATTTCCCATCAGCACATAACATAAAGCTCTGTATTTATTCTTCCTATCAGCGTTGCCCACCGGATTCTCTAGATACTCGATGATTGGTCTTCTCCAATCTGTCAATGATATATTGCTGATAGCAAAAACCTCATAATTTTCCAACCCTTCGATTAAGCTTTCTGTCGAGGCATTTGCCCCCACAACTTTTCGGATTGACAAGCTTGATGGTGGGAGCATGTTTGACACCATCTTCTCCCTAATTTCAATGAAGTCTTTCAACTTCTCTTCCGACACCTTGTAACCGGAGGCGATCTGCGCTAAATCATTAGCCTCTTGATTTTCTATTCTGGGCACATGCGTAATGCTGACAACTTCAAAGTGTTCCAAAAGTCGCTTCGCCATTGAGAAGTAAACCAAAAGATGCTCTTTGACGCACTTATATTCTCTCGTGATTTGTTTAATCACCAGTTTAGAATTGTCTTTTATTTTGACTCTCTTGGCACCCAAATACCTAAGTATTTTGAGGCCAGTAATTAAGGCTTCATATTCTGCCTTGTTATTGGAGCATTTCCCGTCAACCTTGCATTTGAATTTAGTTGGAATACCCTGCGGGGATACTATTAGAATTCCAATACTTGCCCCGTTTCTATGGCTCGACCAATCGAAGTATAACTTCCAAGGGGAAAGGTCAACACTACATATCGACAGTTCGACTATTGCGTGGTCGACAATAAAGTCTGCCACTATTTGACCTTTCATAGCCCTTAGAGGGACGTATGTCAAGGAAAACTCAGTCAATTCCAGTGCCCATTTCCCAATTCAACTATGCAGAATAGGTTTATACAACATATGCTTAATAACATCAAAATGCAACGAAACATAAGGTAATATGCTTTCTATGGGTCTTTCGATGCCACTACTATCCTCTTGTGCTAACATGCTTTCTATGGTCGTATCCGACGCAGCAATGTACAACTTCATGTTTTTATTCATACTAGGTGGCAATAAAATGGGAGGCCTTGTGAGATATTTTTTGATAGCGTCGAAAGCCTCCTGCTGCTCCCGTTCCCAATGGAAGTCACTTTCCTTCTTGGCTTTGAGTAACGGCGAGAATACCTTCGTCTTGCCACTTAGATTCGATATGAACCTTCTCAAGAAGTTTATCTTCCCCAACAAAGATTAGAGTTGCTTCTTTGTCGAAGGAGGCTTGAGATCCAAGATTTCTTTCGTCTTGTTCTGGTATATCTCGAGGCCTTTCTTGTGGATTCATTTTTAATCCATATTTTCTCATTCTTTTTAATGAACGTCGAAGGTGGTCTAAGTGACCATTCTCCGATGAGGATTTTATCACAATGTCATAAATATACACCTGCATAAAATTCTCAATAAAATCATGGAATATAGCATTCATGGCTCTTTGATAGGTTGCCCCAACGTTTTTTAAACCAAATGGCATTACAACCCATTCGTATATTCGTAAAGCCCCAGGTCATCGAAACGCAGTTTTGGGAACATCCTCTTCGGCTATGAGAGTTTCATTATAGTCGAAATAGCCATCGAGCATACTCAAATATTCGAAGTCTGCAGCTGAGTCGACAAGCATTTCTGCCACATGCATTGAATATTCGTCTTTTGGGGTAGTGTTGTTCAGATCCCTGAAGTCTATACAGACTCGAAGGGTTCTATTTTTCTTGATAACGGGCACTATATTCGTTATCCATTCGACGTACCTTGCAGTTCTGATGAACCGAATTTTGAGCAGTCTCTCGATCTCTTGCTTGATCTTCAGAGTAATCTTTAGAGCGAATCGTCGAGGTTGCTGCTTTACTGGCCTTTTACCTGGCTGAATTGGCAATCGATGCTCCACCACACTTCGACTCAGGCCAGGCATCTTGCCGTAATCCCAGGCGAAGCAGTCTCTGTATTCTTTCAATACATCGACCAACTTGGCCTTCATCTTTGACCCAACTTTGGTACTCACATAGGTAGGTCTTTTGTAACCCCATCTCCTGAGTCAACCTCTTCGAGTGGGTTTTGCGCTTGCATTCTTTGCAGCTCACTGGTTAGGTCTTTCTCAAACCCCAAAGGCTCATTTTCATAGATACAGTCAAGCCTCCAGCTTTCTGAAACTGTTATCTGGCCTTGTTGGCCATTTACTTGTGCATCGCAGTCGACTTTACTAGCTATCTTCAGTTGTTTTTCTGCTTCTAATGCCGACATTCTTTTGTTTTCAGCCAAATAGGCCGAAATTCGAGTCATGCTTTCTGACTCAGTAGTCATTTTCACCGACTACTGGCCACCCCGTGGGTGGATTATCTTTTGTAGGCTCCATTGTTTCATCGACAACATCCTAAATAAACCCGTAGTTGGGATCTAAATTCAAGACGCGACCCGTGTCGACAGAGGTATAGGACCCTGTTCCGTCATCGCAGGGAGCCACATTTTCCAGGTGCTGATCAAAGGACTTCTTACTGCCCTTAGCCTCGTCAATCTTATAATAACTCTGATCAACCTCAATGTTTTCGACAATGCCATCCTTTCTCCAAATGCTTAATCTCTGGTGTAATGTCGACGACACTGCCCCTATTCCATGGATCCACTCCCGACCCAACAACAAGTTGAAATTCTCCTTTGAGTTAATGACCATAACGAGTGTTGATCTATTGGTTGTACCCACTGCTAAGTCTACTTGGACAACTCCAAGGATGTTGCTAGTCTTTCCTTCGTAATTGGATAGAACCATGTTGTGTTGTCGGAGGTCAGTCTCAGTTTTTCCCATCTTTTTAAATAAATTATGAGGCATCAAATTAACTGTTGCCCCTCCATCCACAAACACTTTGTTAACCGCCACTCCGTCAACTTTTGCTTTTATGAATAGCAGTTTCAAATGGTACATCATCCCAGGACTGGGCCTTTCAAACATGGCCATTCGTTCTTCGACCACACCACTGTTCATCACATAGTAACATAGTGGCTTGTCCTCTGAGTTTTCATCTGGCACGAAATCCTCTTCTGCTTCAGAGACTTCCGACACCATATCATACTCAGCTGGGAGTATCGACATGATACCCCAGTTTAGGACAAAGTCTTCACCATAGGTGTCATCATTGGTGTCATCATACATGTCTTCGTCGAAGTCTCCATCCGGTGAAGGGGTATACTATTCGTCTGACTGGGGAGAATACTTTGGTTCTTCCTCATCTGACTAGGGAGTGTATTTCGGTTCTTTCTTGCTTTCGATCACAGATGTACACTTCGAGCTCTGGGTCGAGACCACCCCTGTCTCTCTTAAAGCTTCCACAGTCACTGCCATTATTTGGTTTGTCATGACTTTTTCCTTCTCTACCCATCTTCATTTTGGGTATTGTCGTTTATGTCCAGAAGTTCAGACAAGCTTTAACTGTGAAGTCGAAGCCTCTTTCTCAGCTTTCTTATTCCGCTGATAGCGTCTCCATTGAGTCCTTGTCATAGGATTCTTCCCTTTATAGTTGGGGGACACCACATAGCCCCTAGGTTCGACTCTTTTGTCAGAGACTTTTGCTTTCTTATCCAAATTCAATACTTTCCATTTCGGCCTTTTGCTCCCTTTCTGGCTCACTGGTTCCACCCACTTCTTCTGTGGAGTGACCGATGGTGGCACAAAGGTCTTGGGTTGTGCCTCTTAGAACAACTTCCTGTACTCCTCGTTTTGACGAGGAGCACCATTTCGGTCGAATAAAAACCTTGGGATGGGTGGCTTACCACCTCACGACATCTCTTTCTTGCCCGCTTCGTATTTCTCAGCTTTCTCATCAAAGACAGCATTGCACCTAGGGCATAACACAGCCTTCGACCCACTTACCCAACATTTTTCTTGGAAATCCTCCAGGCTTTCGCCAGCTTGAGGGTAAACTGCCTTGAGTTCTTCCTCAGTCTTTTTGTCGGAACCGTCAGTAGTTTCGACCATCATGCATTCAACAGATTCAGATGTTGATTGTTTGCTGAGACCCTCAATAGCCTCAACCATCATGCAATCGTACAACTCAGAGTACAAAGCCTCTTCGACCTTCAGCGGGTCCGTATCAACCTGCATCTTTGGCCTCTCGCCAAATTAAAGCCGACCTTCCTTCAAAGCTTTTTGCACCAGATCCCTGAAAAGAACACATTGAGCTGTTTTATGACCAAGGAAATTATGAAATTTACAAAATCCCCTTTTCTTCTTTTGTTCTAATGGGGGATCTTTTAAACCAGGGGGGACAATTATCTGACCATCTTTAACTAATAAATCAAATATTTCGTCACACTTAAACACGTCAAAAGTATAAGTTTTAGCAACGTATTTATCCGTTTTGCCAGTTTCGACGGGATTTTTCCCGTTTGATGGTTTTAATAATTTGCAAGTGTACGGAGGCCCTGGCTTGAGTTCAGCCACGTTAACTTCACTTTCATCAACGAGTTCTTCGTCGTCAGAAGAATATTCGTCAGGGGCTACGTACTAAACCTTTTCTTTCTTACGGTATCTGTTAGTCTGAGTTTTTTCAGCTTTCAGTCGTTCGACCTGTCGGACCCTGTCTGCTAGTTGTACCATATCCCTGAGATATTGTGTGTCCAGCTTCTTCCCGATGGAATAGTCCAAACCGCTAGCTGCCATCTCGACTAGCTCATGTTCAGGGACTTGAGTAAATCATCGTACTTTCAAAAGTCTAAACCTGTTAAGATATTGGTCCACTGACTCCGTGGCCTTCCGTTTGACACTGGCCAACTCTTTCAGACTAATTTTTTACTGCCCCATGTAAAACTGTTCATGAAACAATCTTTCTAATTATGCCCAGGTATGGACAGACTATGGAGGCAACGTGGTAAACCATGTAAACGTATTCTTCGTGAGGGAACTTGGGAAGTATTTCATTTTTAAGTCCTCTTTATTTGCTATGTCACCAGCTTCGGTTTGATACCTGACGACGTGTTCGACAATGGACTCTTCAGTCTCTCCAGCGAACTTGGTGAACTTTGGCACTTTCCACCCCCTAGGTAATTCTGTCTGTAAGACAAAATCTGGTAGTGGGGACGTGTACGTTGGCCGTCGAAGCCTGGATTTTCCCTATTTCGGACCATGATCCTTTCGACCATGGCCTCTAAGTTTGGTTCACCAGCCAAGGCATTGTGTCGAACTTGTCTGACCACATAGTCTGGGTCTTGGTTCCTATGGACCATCACAACGGGAGGCCTTTGGGCCACCCTAGGGGTTTGTTCAAACTCATGGGATTGGTCAATTATCTCGTTGAAGACCTCATCCTGACAAACTAGTGTCTCCGGTCGAGGCGGAGGAGTCTGTCGACCCGATGTCCTAGGAGCGCCTAGGAAGTCACCTATCCGTGTCATCTAAGTTGCCAATTGTTGGTAACTCTGGGTCGAATCTTGTATTAATGGTCTCAATATGGTGCCCATTTACTGAGTCAAAATATGAACTATTTCGTGATTACTCTCATCCATCTGCTGTCTCGTGATCGCGACAGAACTTGAAGTGAACGTTGGTATGGATTGGGATAACAGACTGAAATCTGGGGGTCAAGTAACTTGGTTTGCCAAAGGCCCTAAGCCTTGGTATGGTGAGAAAACTAGAGACGAACTTTCCCCAAACACCGAACCACTAGAATGGAGACTTGAAATGAACTCTGTCGGCATCCCAAAAGATCGAGGGATGGGCATTGTGAAACTAGGCACATGCTGCCCTGTAGTCCCTATCATCGTTGTCCTTGGTTCAGATCGACGTGGTGTCGTGGTTGGCCCACTAGGGGCGGTCGAAGCCGCAGAGACAGTCCCAGAGCCAACGTCAGTTGTTTGCGTTACAACTATACTTTCTGCCAAAGACGGTTCTTCGTTCGGACGTGGTGTCACCATCTTACCACTACGTAAATGCATACACCCAACTCAAAATGGGTCCCACTGGGCGTGCCAATTTGTTCGCACGCGATTCTCGCGTGAATAACCGTTGGCCTCCTATGGCATGTTTACTCGCAGGATCTGCCACAGAATCCCAGAACAATGGTTGAAGTGTAAGTCTTGTTGATATGATGGCTTTTAGTTTAGAGAAGTTACAAACAACTTGAAAGATAAAAAGGGTTACGAATTGATGAATAAAACAAAAAGTGAAAGACAGATAAGTAAATGACAAGATCACTTAAACTTTGATCATATAAATTGCATTAAAATAAAAAATGTGGACGCTATCATACATTTCTGCAGGAGTAAACTCGTTTCTCTTAACGCTTGGTACTTAGAGTGTTTTCCCTTTTGCAATGTTACAAATGCGACCCCTAAAATGGAAATAACTATTGCTTTAAATATGTGTTGAAACTGTAATACAGCAGCAAGCAAAAACTAATTTAAGTAACCCAGTTTTTTCGTATCCACAGGGATCAGTGCGAGGGAAAGAATGTCGTTCGACGGTCTCTATGTTTCTAAGCTTATGGTTCAAAAGTTTTGGTTTAAAAGATTTAAGGAACCAAAATTAAATGCAGAAAATGTACAGACGAAAAATATAAAGTAAAGACTGAATTATAAACGGAGCCTTGTTGGAATTGAATCTCATCAATTGATAACACATGCATTCTTCTAATCATTTTATACATAAATCACTTGTTCGTCTAATACCATCATGTATCACTCACGACATACATATCCTCTCGGTCCCCGCATGTTGTGAGTGATTTTGTACCGATCAATAATTGCTCTCGCACATTTGATAAGTGTTTTATTCATGATAAAATAGCACATAAAATAGGGCATTTATCTTACTTGAATGACAAGATTCTAACATAAACACCTCAACTAATGAATGAAATTAATATGGTGCAAAGTCTTCTTGGTTTGGTTGACAGTTGTGCAGGAAAAGGCTAAAGAATGCATCAAAGAAAGAACAAAGAAAAGTCATGCCCTGCAACTTTCGCATCGCGACTAAAGCTTCACTACGCGAAGCTTCGCTATGCGAAGGAAACCGAAAGAAGGCGAGTCAGGCAAAGCAAAACTGAATCAAATCTAGCAGACTTCGCTTGAAGTTCGCGATGCGACAAGAAGCGATGGACAACGATGGACAGCGATAGGCAGCGATGCAAGACAGAACCAAATTGTCCTTGAAGCGAAGAAAGCGACAGGTAGCGAAAGTTCGCGATGCGAACTTTACTTCGCATATCGAAGTAAGGCGGCTTCACAAAGGACGATTTGACAGCTCAAAGACTTAATGGAGAAGAAAGGCAGGTTCGCATAGCGGCCAGAACTTCGCATAGCAAAAGTAGGCGGCCAAAAACACTATAAAAGGAGATCAGAGGCATTCAGTCTTGATATCTTGTAATTGTATTAGTTTAGAACACTTTGTAATAGGAATAGAAGTAAGGTTTAGAGGAGAATGAGCTAGATTCACATCAAGAGTCGGGAAATCGTCGTTGATGTTGGTTCAACTCCATTCTTCCGTTGTGCTTCAAGCTACCATGAGTAGCTAAATCCCTCTCTTGTTGGGATTGGTCGTAGTTCTCCGAAACAGTATGTATTTTCATTAATCATGGCGCTGTACGCATTTTATTTATGAATCAATATTGATGTTATCTTCATTTTATCGTTTACTTCATGGATTGAATCGATATTGACAAATACGATCCAACTCTCGATCAAAGATAACATCTATTAAACTCTAAATGCTAGACATAGATTTAGGTTTAATATTCACCGTAAGTATCGAATCTTAATGCTACCGTATTGTTTAATAGGCTGAGAAATCGTCGATTAAACCATAAGGTAGAACTCTCATTAAGGTTTAGACATGAACTTTGTTGGTGAACGATACGTGATAATATTGAAACATGCTTAAATTGTGTATAACTGATTCGTGATAAACATATTGAATCGGTGAATGAAAACTAACTCCCAACAAGCCTATTCCTCTGAAACTTATCTTTAATTCTTGCACGATTTTACTTTTCGTTACTTACAAACCAAACAATCTTGAAACTTCTGCTTAGAATTATAGAACTCATTGAACGGTTTTGGTATCGCCCCAATCCCTGTGGATACGATAAAACACAATACTTACATTTGATTGTACTCAACATCAAATTGGCGCCATTGCCGGGGATTGGCGTTTAAGATATTAAAACATCGTAATAGTTTATATACTTCTAGGTTGTTATATAGTGTATATATTTGTTTTTCGCAACGTTTGTTCAATTGTTGGATAGGTGGTGAAATTTCTGTTTATGCTTCGAGGCAAGACTTCAGAGGAACAACTTCTTTTTGATCCCGAGATCGAAAGAACCATCCGAAAGAACAAAAGACAAAAGAAGAAACAGAAACAACTATCCAAAAAGAAAAGTCACAAAGGAGCTTTAGCATCAACTTCTTCAACAAATCCAACTAAAGAAACAATGGCTGAAGTCGTCAATAATGAACCTTGTCGGAGTAGTCCGAGACGATTGGCTCGTCTCACCACCACTCCAAACAACCGACGAGCTGAAATAAAAATGGGACTGCTCCAACTTATTTATGCTAACCCTTTTGCAGGTTTAGATCATGAAGATCCGTATAACCATCTCACCAAGTTTTACGAGTTAGCTGGTACATTAGGAGCACCGGAAGCTGAAGAAGAGGCAGGCTTCATGAGACTGTTCCCACACTCTTTAATCGGCAAAGCAAAGGATTGGTACTTGGACCAACCTACGGACATCATGACTAATTGGAATGTACTCAAAGAACACTTCCTGAATAGGTTCTTCCCACACAATAGGTTCATGGATGCCAAGGCAGCAATTGCCTCGTTCGCACAAAGTGCTACTGAAACTCTATGTGAAGCTTGGGAACGTTACAAATCCATGCTAAGGAAATGTCCAAATCATGGCTTTGACAGCCTAACACAAGTCCACATCTTTCGCAATGGATTGTAGCCCCAACCAAAGCTCCTACTTGACGCAACAGCAGGTGGTTCTTTATTGGCAAAAAGTACAGAAGAAGCAGTTGTGATTATCAACCGAATGGCTCTCACCTATCATCAAGTCCAATATAATCGAGGAACCACACAAAAGAAACCTGGACTTCTTGAGTTGGATACAAACAATGCGATCTTGGCACAAAATAAACTTCTCACTCAAACTGTGGAAGAACTCACCAAGCAATTATCAACTCTGCCACAACAACTCAAACAAGTGCACGAAGCGCCTAAACCACAACAAGTAGCCATGTGTGAACTTTGTGCAGGAGATCACCCAACTGGTTTTTGTCTGCCGATTAATGAAGAGGTCAATTATATGGGAAACCAGCAGCAGAGACAGGTTCCATACCAAAACAATCAAGGTTACTCTTACAACAACAATGCAAGCTATGGCCAAAACAGGCAGAATCAGTACCAAAGCTACACTCAACCAGATAAGCTGACAAAAATAGAAGAAACCTTGAATCAGTTTATGCAGATGTCCATGGAAAACCAGAAAAATACGGATGCATCGATCAGAAATTTGGAAACGCGAGTAGGGAAAATCGCAAAACAGTTGAATGAGCAACAAAAAGGTATGTTTTTTGCTACCACTCAAACTAATCCTAAGGACACATGCAATTCAGTCACAACAAAGAGTAGGAGAGTAGATGAAACAAAAGTTGAAGAGATTGCCAAAGAAAAAGAGAAATTGGAGGAAGCAATCAATGCTGATCCTGGAAGCATTACAATACCTGTTACCATTGGAAAGATGAATTTTGATCAAGCTTTGATTGATCTTGGTTCAAGCACCAATCTTCTTCCGGTTTCCGTTCTTAAAATGATCGGTAACCCTAAAATGGAGCCTACAACAATGTTGCTACAACTTGCTGACAAATCAATTGCAAAACCAGTTGGCATGATAAAGAATGTAATGGTCAAACTTGAGAGATTTATATTTCCAACAAATTTTGTGGTGATCAACGTTGAAGAAGATCATGACAGTCATCTGATTTTGGGGCGGTCCTTTATTAAAACAGCCCGAATGATGATTGACATAGATAAAGGCAAGATGAAAGTGAGGTACAAAGATGAAGAAGTCAACTTCAAGTTATTTCAACACAAAGAGGATGACTATGATAAGATTGAGGCTCCTGATGAAATAGACCAAAATTCAAAGATAAAGGATGACAAGGAGAGGCCAAAGGATAGTGGCAAAGATGCTTTGGCAAATTCATACAAGCCACCTGATTTTACGCGAAACAGGTGTCGAGCTAACGATGTTAAACAAGCATTTGTTGGGAGGTAACCCAACCTTTTTTTGTTTATGTTTGTTTCATATTGCATAACTAGTTTAAATGGTAGGAAGAGAATAGCATGAATTCACCAAAAGAAATTTCTGCATAAAACTGAATTCTGCAGATTTCGCATCGCGAAATATACTTCGCATAGCGAAAGTAGCAGAATCAGTAAAAATGCCATTCATGCCATTCTCCTTCACTTTAATGTTTTTCTTTTGGTTCAGCTGTGGGTGTCATATGACCAATCCATATAGTTGATGTTTGTCCTTTAAATGAAATTGGAAAAGCAAAAGAGTGGATGATCACATTCACATGATTCAACAAAGGTACAAGGGTAATGATACAAAATTTTGGAAGAATCGCACAATCCAAGGTACTTGTTTATTGATTTCTTAGACCTTAGCATGATTATGACATGAGTAGTCTACATAAAATCAAGTCATTCAAGCTTATGCAATAACATGTTTTCATTGTGAATCACATAGTGCCAAAACCAGAAAAAGTGAGGTAACCTTTCATTGATTACTATATGCTTAAGAGAGTGATACATTCTTGTTTTAACTCGGTTGGTTCATGCTTAATCTTGCATTTATGTTAATAATTGTGGAGACATGGAAAGGATCAAGGCAATTCTTCAAAGTGAGCATAACTAGTAACCCAAATGAAGCCTCATTGTCCCTTGTGAGTGAGTGAGCATTTGTAGCCCCTTTTGAGCCATATGACATTGAATCAATCATTGATGAACTGAGCAATGCATTAAGCAAACCACTTGATGGACATTGTTCCATATATTGAAAATTCATAAAAGTTCATCCATGATTGATTCACAATCTTCTTGAATTAAACCCTTGAAACCATTGCCAAATCTTGAAGAGCATTCAAAGTAAAAAGAGAGGTTTTATTCAAGTTGGGGAGAGGAAGAAAAATTCTTGTGTCAAGAAAAGAAAAATTAGAAAATGAAGAGATCAAAGAAAAATATGAAAGAAAAAGAAAAGTAAGAAAAGAAAAAGGCAAATACCAAAATATGGATATATTCAAAAGAAATAAACAAGGAAGGAGTAATATGGTACAAAGAATTAAATTTTATGAATGCTCTTCTAAAGAAAGAAATACTCAAAAACCACTTTGTTTCCACTAGCCTTAGAAATGACACTTCCTTGGTACCTTGGCCACATTATAACCTTAAAAAGACCTTAGTGATCTATGTTTTTGCTTATTGACATATTTTGCTTAAGATGAATGCATGAATTAATTAAGATGTTAGCAAGTTTGTCAAGTGAGAGTTCAAAAGACCTTGATATTTCCACTTGTACAAAAAGTGTGATAGTTGTGATTCATGATAAGACATGTCTATTGCTTGGACTGATTGACAAAGAACTTTATGTGGAAAACCTGTTTCATAAACATGTCTAAATGCTTGGAAAGTAGTAGTGCATAAAAAAACTTGGATGTGGAATTCACCATGGAACCATGTACTTCATTGAAACATTTTTGGTTGATCATGTGAAACATGGTATAGAAACTCTTGCTTTTATATAGCTTTGATTGAGGACAAACAAAGATTCAAGTTGGGGAGAGTTTGATAAGTGTTTTATTCATGATAAAATAACACATAAAATAGGGCATTTATCTTACTTGAATGACAAGATTCTAACATAAACACCTCAACTAATGAATGAAATTAATATGGTGCAAAGTCTTCTTGGTTTGGTTGACAATTGTGCAGGAGAAGGCTAAAGAATGCATCAAAGAAAGAACAAAGAAAAGTCATGCCCTTCAACTTTCGCATCGCGACCAAAGCTCGCTACGTGAAGCTTCGCTATGCGAAGGAAAGCGAAAGAAGGCGAGCCAGGCAAAGCAAAACTGAATCAAATCTAGCAGACTTCGCTTGAAGTTTGCGATGTGACAGGAAGCGATGGACAGCGATGGGCAGCGATGCAAGACATAACTAAATTGTCCTTGAAGCGAAGAAAGCGACAGGTAGCGAAAGTTCGCGATGCGAACTTTACTTCGCATAGCGAAGTAAGACGGCTTCACAAAGGACGGTTTGACAGCTCAAAGACTTAATGGAGAAGAAAGGCAGGTTCGCATAGCGACCAAAACTTCGCATAGAGAAAGTAGGCGGCCAAAAACACTATAAAAGGAGATCAAAGGCATTCAGTCTTGATATCTTGTAATTGTATTAGTTTAGAACACTTTGTAATAGGAATAGAAGTAAGGTTTAGAGGAGAAGGAGCTGGATTCACATCAAGAGTCGGGAAATCATCGTTGATGTCGGTTCAACTCCATTCTTCCATTGTGCTTCAAGCTACAATGAGTAGCTAAATCCCTCTCTTGTTCGGGTTGGTCGTAGTTCGCCGAAACAGTATGTATTTTCATTAATCATGGCGTTGTATGCATTTTATTTATGAATCAATATTGATGTTATCTTTATTTTATCGTTTACTTCATGGATTGAATCGATATTGACAAATACGATCCAACTCTCGATCAAAGATAACATCTATTAAACTCTAAATGCTAGACATAGATTTAGGTTTAATATTCACCGTAAGTATCGAATCTTAATGCTACCGTATTGTTTAATAGGCTGAGAAATCGTCGATTAAACCATAAGGTAGAACTCTCATCAAGGTTTAGACATGAACTTTGTTGGTGAGCGATACATGATAATATTGAAACATGCTTAAATTGTGTATAACTGATTCGTGATATACATATTGAATCGGTGAATGAAAACCAATTCCCAACAAGCCTATTCCTCTGAAACTTATCTTTAATTCTTGCACGATTTTACTTTTCGTTACTTACAAACCAAACAATCTTGAAACTTCTGCTTAGAAATATAGAACTCATTGAACGGTTTTGGTATCGCCCCAATCCCTGTGGATACAATAAAACACAATACTTACATTTGATTGTACTCAACATCAACATTACCAATCAATACAAAGCATTTAAAACCTACATGACTGTTAAGCCTACATCCATCTCTGGCATCTAGACCTAAAAGATATTACTATAACATCCATATCAAACTAATGAGTAGTTCATATACAAAGCCATGATCAGAATACGTACATATGATTAATCCTTTTTTTTACATGCATTCAACTAATTTACCCCATGGATGTGAACAAAGTTATTCATCAATATTCTCACGCACCCTCACGATACCGCTTGTCAAGTGTTATCGCGGTCTTTATTGCATTAATTACTAGAAGCTATTCAAACTAACAATCAACACAATGCTAAAAAGCTAAGATGCAAATGAATATCAACTCACAAAACCATGTTAAAAGTTTTACTCATTGATAGATGGAAATCTAAGATCAAGGATTTGAAATAGGTTTTGTCAAGACCCACAAATAAGCAATCAAAGACAATCAACAATAGAGAATCAAAACTAGTTCACAAACATAGATTAGAAGAAATACATAAGGTATCAAAAGATTACATCCAAACCCAACAAGAGATTGAAGATCTTACCTTCTCCCCCTTGGGGTTTGAGTTTCTCTCCCTAAACTATGCTTGAAATGGAGAGAGATCAAGTTATGATCTTAAAATTACAAGTTATATTGAATAATATTTAAAAAATGATGAAAATTACTTATATACTACATTCAGAATTTTCCCAGTTTGCACTGCGAACTTTTCACTTGCACAGCGAATGCCAAAATTAGGCACCTGAGGTGCCTCTGCATAGTTAAACCGCCACAGAATTTCTTCATGAGTTCGCAATGCGAAGGATTATTCGCAAAGCGAACACTCGCCTTCAAGTTCGCAAAGCGAACTTTAGTGTCTTTTTCTATTGTCCAAGTCTAGGACCATTCGCCTGAGTTCGCAAAGCGAACTTGCTGATGTTTTCCTCTTTTGTTTGGCAACTTGTATCATTTCTTGTGTCTTACATCTTTTATCATTTAGTGCCTTTTCCTGCACAATAACACACACATTACAACCACCAAAGGTATATTCTCAATGTTTGAAGAACAACAACAATTCAAGAGTAAAATCTAAGAAAACATGAGATTTGAGTCGAAAAAGTGCCAAGAAAGATAGTTCATTTTAAGGTAAAATATGCACCTAACAATAGGATGAAAAAATAACTGTTCGTCTCCCAAGATTTTCCCTGGTTGTGACACGTGTCACCCCACTATCTTTCTAACTCCCCACATTCTCGACTTTCAAGTTTTCTCGCTCAAAAACTTATGTCAACAACCTCGCCTCTATGTCTCCTTCCGACGCACCTTTTGACTGTGTCGGCCCAACCTTTGGTTTCCTTACCGTTCTTTATACCGGCGTCGAACTGCTTGCTTGGCTTTTTCACCATTTCTTCATTTCCTATGTTTGGTCGAAATCTCCCAGCTAACAGGAATGTATGATAACATGTGGGTGAGTGATTTAGTCTCTCTATGATTGCATTTTTCTTTTCTATGTTATGAACCATTCGATATGTGTGAAGATGCTATTATGTTGTATATTGTATGAATTGTGTGATGTGTGAGTGATTGTGATGTTGTGTGTTGTTGGGAATCAGAGTGTGAAACTTGGGTATATGATTTTTCATGAAAATTTGGGGTTTTGGGGGTGTTTCGGGACTGATTTTCGTAAAACAAAATTGCATAAAATTGCTACTGTCTAAGTCGTAATCGGTTACGGGTTTTGGTGTAACTGATTACACCTGAGACACTTTAAAAAAAACTCAATTTTTCGAGGGTGTAACCGGTTACGTGTTTTGGTGTAACCGGTTACACTGTCAAATAGAAACGTGAAATTGAGCATTTTTTGGGGTGTAACTGGTTACCAGTTTTGGTGTAACCGGTTACCACTGGGAAAAATCATATACTCTCTATTTCTGGAATTGATGTTACCAGTTACATGTTTTGATGTAACCGGTTACCACTGCCATGTCAAAACTAAATAAATTCATAACTTGAGTTTCGAGTATCCGATTTAAGTGTCGTTCGAAGCGTTAGGAAGCTGGCGCAATGTACTTTAATTTAAAAATAGTTTTAGCATCTGGAAATGATTTAAATGTTACGTAATGAGATTGTATAGTATGTGGTTTGTATGTTGTGGTGTGGTAATGTGTATAAATGATATATTGTTATCTGCTATGTTACTATAATGTTATTGTTGAGTGCTTGTAGTATATGAATCGTGTTTTATGGCCGATATTGGTATGGTACATTGGTTAAGGTGAATATCATTGTATAGGTTGTTGTTGTGGCATGTCATTTATGAATCATGCATCATGGTGTTTGGACGGTGGTTTGCTTTTGGTGAGCCTCAATCCTATGGTGGGGATTGGGTGCGAGTAGCTGATTCCAGGTGAGAATCAGTGAAGCGTTACCTATGGTGATGGTAATGGTTTTTGGTGTGCTCTGATCCTACGATGGGGATCGGGAGTGAGTGAACCTGAGAGTTCACAATTGGCACCAGATGCATTGAGTCATGGAGTTGAGTCTTATCGCATTACATACATGTTGCATTATAATATTTAGATTGTGTGGAGTGTGAGTTGTGGAACGGGTGATAATGTATGTGATAATCATGTGCTTACATATAATTACACAGTTTCATTAAATGATTGTGATTTCTCACCCCTTCTGTTTGAAAGTTGCCTTTTCATGGGCATCATGCAGATAATCCACAATATAGACGTGGAAGTGAGTGGGGGAGATTACTCCCCTTTATGCTTTTGTTGAGTAGGTGTCTGCTCTGATATGTAACACTGGGAGAAAGAACACATGTTTCTTTATTCCATGTTTGGTGGAGATTATTATGTGAATCTCCTATGTTTGATAATTCCTTATAATTACATTGTGTTATGATTATGTTTGAAAAGTTAAACTAGCCAGTTTGTCTAATGTTTTTCCGCTGCTAATAAAATGTTGAAATTGAGACTCACAGTATGATTCTTATTATTTTTAAATTTCATATGTGCTACATATCTTATTGCATGAGCTGGTTGAAGTTGAATGTAGCATCCTAATTGCTTAATTGTTTTAATTTACTCTGATTTTTTATTTATATTTTACGCCGGGAAAATTAGGGTGTTACATGTACAACATATTGGAAATTACTAACCTTTTGCCATCTTTTCTCATAATCAGAACATCACTAATACCTTCAGCTGCTAGAGTATTGTCACTTGCAAATTTCACCATGTTCTTCATTAAGGGTTATATGTTGACAAACCCATCCTTCCTACCAGTTATGTGTGATGAGCATCCTGAGTCCAAGTATCACTGGTCCTTGAATCTTTCTTCATCTCTTATTGTGATCATCAATGACATCTCTTCTTCTTCATGCTTTGCCAGCTTTGAATCATTATCTTGGTTCTTTTGTTTTTCTAGACAATCACTAGAGTAGTGACCATACTTCAGACAATTGAAACACTGTATGTAACTTTTGTCAAGTTTTCGACCACCACCTCCTCCTCTACCTTCGACACCACCTTTGTTGTTATCTTGGTATGAAGGTCTTCTCTGGTTCAGCGTATTTCCTTCTTATTGGTTTCCTCTACCAGTCAAATTGTTGCAGCCTCCTCTACATTTTTTGTCAAACCACTTCCCATTGCCTTTCTTTTCTTTTGTTGATTGTGCCTACAAAGCCACACCACTCATCGACTTGCTTGCAGATCTTTCAACCATTCTTTGTCCATGAGATTCAAGTGTCCCTTGAAGCTCTTCCTTTGTCAATTTTGACAAATCTTTTGACTCTTCTATGGCTACTACCACGTGGTTGAACTTTGGAGCGAATGACCTCAAGATCTTTGCAACAACTGATCTTGATGTCAACACTTTTCCACATACATTGATTTGATTCACCAGTTTCATAACCCTAGTGAAAAAATCAGTTATGCTTTCACTCTCTTCCATGTGAAGCAATTCATACATTCTTTTGAGAGTTTGTAACCTCGCATCTTTCGCTTTTTTAGCGCCTTCATGCGATTTCTTCAAGATTTCTCAGGCTTCTTTTGCTAATTCAACATCATTCAGCTTTTTGAAATTGTTTGGATCAACATATTGATGAATTATAAATAGGGCTTTATAATCTTTCTTCTTCAAGTCTTTGTGTGCAACCTTTTCTTTATTCGTCGCGTTTTCTGCAAACGACGTCACTCCCTCCTTCACAAGATCCCAAAGATCTTGACAGTAGAAATCAATCTTCATTTTCTTGCACCAATTCTCGTAATTCTGATTCTTCAGAATCAGGAGACTCACTGGAAAATGCCCGTTCAGATGATTTGTTGTGTTATGCTTCCAAGGAATCACACAACTAATGCTCTAGATATCAGATGCTAGAACTACACCAAACCTATGGAGAATCTCTGGATCGATCTTGATGAATAAGATGATTTCGCTACACAATTTATAATGAGAGAAGAAAGAAAAGATGGATTGAAAAACAAAAAGAAATAGGGGTTTAGAGAAAAGTGGAAGAAGAAGAATTGTGAAAATTGCAGAGAAACTTCTGCTTTTTATTTCTATGCAACTGCATTCATTTTTTCACACTTTACAATAATAAGATTACTTCCTATTTAATAGCAAACCCTAACTAACCTAACTAACTTAGCTAAAACAAACAAAGCTAAGTCTGAAATTCTGTCGAGATACACTTTGACATTTCGACATCTACACAATTTCGACACAACAAGCATTTCGACATTTCCTTACTTCTATTGAGAAATACGCTTTGACACAAGGAATTACATTCTCACTAGAAACTTTCTCCACCGACAAAACCCCTAACTATGATGTTAACCTAGGAATGTAAAGTTTTGTTAGCCATCTTCGGGGGAAGATGATGAAGGAATATGACCTATGTTAGTTTTATCGGAGCCTCATAGTGGACGTCCGTATATTTGTCAAAAAGCACAAGAGTGCATGGTATCTCTATGCAGATAATGGATACTCATAGGCCTTTGTAGTTAAGGGTGGTTAGA
Source organism: Lathyrus tuberosus (assembly GCA_022829125.1). Classification (NCBI taxonomy): domain Eukaryota; kingdom Viridiplantae; phylum Streptophyta; class Magnoliopsida; order Fabales; family Fabaceae; genus Lathyrus; species Lathyrus tuberosus. The sequence continues at coordinate 650,770 of JALAZF010000361.1, forward strand.
GCTTGTTCACGGTGATGAATAACTCTATTTGGTGGTGTTTTTGGCTATGGAGAGAGCAAACTTGCATGAGGTGAGAAGCTCTGTATTATGCGTGTACACTGGGGTTATAACGATATGTCCTTTTACTCCAGTTGAATCCTTATTTTCTTGGGAGACATAGACCACTATGTTGACCTTGATTTCCCTCTAACTGAGGAACGTCTTTTTCCACGTTTCCCATGACTGGGTGAGGAGGGGGCACTTAAGGTGAGATGGTTCATAGTGGCGGGCGACGTATAGGTGCCGCCTCTCTTAAGGATTACCACTCTCTCGTCCTTCCTAGACTCTTTACTACTCCCTCCGTCTCATAAAAAGTGTCCTATTTGAGCAATGTGCGGTTCTTAAGAAAATGATTAGATGTGTTGGTTGTAGTGAAAAAGTTAATGTCATTTACTAAAATACCCCTATTAAATGTAGTTGATAAAGTAGTTGAATAAAGTGAAATTTAATGAATAGGGGTATAGTAGTGAAAAAATAATAATGATTACAACATTGGTAATGTAAATGGACAATTATTTTGAGACAAAGAAAAAATACAAATGAGACACTTTTTATGAGACGGAGGGAGTAATATATTACGACAACCACCTAACACAACTCTCCTTTTTATCCGGATTTAAAACCGACTATGCATAACAAAGCTAACAAAAGTAAAATTAGTATTTTATAAAAGAAATCTCTATAATTAAGATTTTTGCACTTTCAATTTTGGTAGTGTTTGTTGAGCAAAACGTTAGTTTTTTTTGGTAAAGATCACAATCAATAGTTAAAAAATCACATCATATCAATAAAAATATTTAAGACTAGTTTCGTTTCTCTAAAATAATATTGAATTTTATGAATATATATATTCATTTTAAATTTTGGATGATAGCCCCAAAATGACTCTTTCTATGTATTGTAGGAATGCATATAGGCTTGTGTTTTCTAATGTTGGTTCTCCAACTCAATATCTTTTCCACTCATAAGCTTTTTCTTTTTCCATTCTTTTTCATCTTTTCCCACTACTTTCTGTCATTACCAAAGTTGTTGTTCTGTCAAAAGTCTCGTGCACGCATATCATTTTTCCCTTTTCTGTTGAACAAAAAGAAGAGCATTGAGACTTGAGTACTTCATTAACAAGCATTCATACCAATCTCCATACCATTTGATCATAGCATTCATCATTAGCATGAATCATATCACACTAACTCAAACATCTAATAATAACATAACTTGAGTGACTACTAACATCATCTTTAATCTAGTTTTAAAAAATTTTAAGTGCAACTAAAACAATTTTTTGATTTTTTAGAAAACTTTGTATTAACAAAATAAGTGAAAATCAATTGATATTATTAAATTGATAGTCATCATAAAACTTCTAACTCTGATAACAGTTGTATTAGTAAGTTAAAAAACGGGTGAAAGTTTGTATGAAGATTTTGCACATGAAAGGAAGGGCAATTTGGTCATATAAAGAAAAACAGCAATTGACAACAAGACCCTACAGCCACTAGGTTACAATTTGCTAAAGACAAACAAACATTTGGTCACCTTCCATATCCATTAACCCGTTTACCCCTTTCTTTATCACTCTCTCTAATCCACTCACATGCTCTTCTTCTACTCACCTTGCTATCTAACACTCTCTCTATTCTACAATACTATATCCTTCATTAACCATGGCCATGTCTAATTGGCAACTGTTATAATGGACACAGAAAAACAACATCGTACAACAAGTAACAACGGTAGCACAAGTGAACTCTTTGTTTGTTTCACTTCACGTTTATCATCTTCATCCATGAAGCTGTCATCTAAATCAATCTTAAGTCCAAGCCGTAGCAGAGACCAACCTCAGATATCACTTTCAACTTCCTTAAGCAGAAGACTGAAGGGCAACGGAAGCATGAAAGGTGGTCAAGCTTCTCCAATGTTTCCAACTGGTGGAAAGAAAAGAGGGTGTGGTTTTGAGAATCCAGAGCCTTCTTCACCTAAAGTAACTTGCATTGGACAGGTTAGAGTGAAGACAAAGAAACAAGGGAAGAAAATGAGGTCGAGATCAAAGAGAAAAGGTGAAGCTAGTTTTAGAAGAGGTGAAAATAATCCAGATCTAACTAGACAGAACAGTCAGAGTTTGTATCAGAATCATCAGAATATGCAACAGGAGTGTTTGAAACATAGGAATCAAAGATGGGTTCATTTGCCTTTGACTATATGTGAGGCTTTGAGAGAGTTTAGTTGCTTTTTTCCTTGTAGGTCTTCTTGTATGTCAAATAATGAGAGAGAGAAAGAGAAGGGTGAAGGTGGTAGGTTTGAGGGGAGAGGTGAGGGAGGATCTGGTGGTGGACATGGTAGAGAGGGTTCATGTGGAGCTGCATTTACTAGATGGCTGGTGGCTTATCAAGATGGGGATGGAAAGGGGAGAGGGATTGAGGTGATGATGGAGGAACATCATGAGGAGATGGAGATGATGAATGATGAGAAAAGTGAGAGGAGTTATAGTCAAAGGAGACATATTTTTGAAGATCTTGATATAGATGTGGTTGATGAGAAGATACAAGAGGAGTTTGGTGGTGGTGAAGAGGAAGAAGAAGAAGTGAAAGGTAGAGTTAGTATTTGTGTTCCACCAAAGAATGCTCTTTTGTTGATGAGGTGTAGATCTGATCCTGTTAAAATGGCTGCTTTGGCTAACCGTTTTTGGGAATCACCTCTTCACAAAGAACAAGAAGACCATGTGGAAGAACAACAACATCATAAGGAAGAACAAGAACAAGAGGAGGAGGATAGTGGAGATGAAGATGAAGATGTTGAACATGAAGAAGAACAAGTACAAGAAGATGGTTTTAATGACCAAAACATTGAGATGGAGGAAGTTGAAGAGCCACAAGAACTAGTAGAAATGGAGAAAGTGTCACTAGAAGAAGATAGCATTTGTGAAAGGGAAACACAAGCTATTATGGAAAATCATGAAATTGAATGCAAAACAATCATAGAAGCTGATGAAGAAACCAAGGAAGAGGAAGAGAAAAGTGAAGATGGAAATGGAAATGCCATTGATTATGATGAAGATGATAAAGTTGAAACCTTTACATGTGTTTTATTTGATTCACATCATGCAGATCTTGAAAAACCAGAAACAGAAGAAACCCATCAAGGAGAAGATGAAGATAAACAAGAAAATGAAGAAAGTTCAAAACTTTCTTCTTCTTCACCTGAAATGTTAGTAGCTTCTTCAGTACAAGAAAACGATGAAGCAGAAGTAGAATCAGAATCAGCCACAGAAGAAAAAGCTTCAACGGAGAAAGAAGAAGAGATGGAACAGCCACCGACCCATCAAGGATCCGACCCGGAAACTGATCCTATTGGGTCAGTGGAGCTAGAAAATGGGTCAAAGAAAGAAGAGAGAGAAAGAGAAACGTTACCGGAATGCTTGTTATTGATGATGTGCGAGCCAAAACTTTCCATGGAAGTGTCTAAAGAAACATGGGTATGCAGCACCGATTTCATACGGTGGTTACCGGAGAGACCCGCCGGGAAAGTTGCCGGAGGGGAGAAAAAAGTCGTAGTGGAGTCTTCTACTTCGTGTTCTAAGCCGAAAGTTAAGGTGAAGCCTGTTCAGCCGGTGATGCAGCCGCCGAGGTCTTCGTGTTCTTTACCGGTGAACGGAAGTGGCGCCGTGATGTCGATGGCGACGATGATTGAGCAGAAGCTGGCGGGGTGCTCCAAATCTCGTAATGGGTATGAGCCGTTTGTTCTCACGCGCTGTAAGTCGGAGCCGATGAGGTCTGCGACTAAGCTTACGCCGGAGGCTTGTTTCTGGAACAATAGGAAACTTGAGCCGCATCCTCCTCAAACTTCGCTTGGAGTCGGCGCGCCGGCTGGTGTTGGATTTTGATTTTAATTTTTCTTTTTTTTTAATCTTTTATTTTCCTTTTTTTTTTTAATTGACAGAATAATTAGTTGTTGTTATTATATGTAGATTTGTTATTGCTTAAATCTTGGTCATCTTTGGTAAGTTTAGAAAAAATTATATTATCACTGTTTTTATAAAAAGTATCATTTTTATGACACTTGTTCATTTTTATAGGATAAAATTTTAGTCACTAACCTATTATTTGAATATAATAAATGGACTTGGATAATAAATTTGGAATTATTGATTTATATTAGGTTGAATAAATGGACAAGATAATGGAAGTAGCTATCTCTAATATGAATGGGTGGGATATAAACAAACATATAGTTGCCATATTAGGTTAAATTGGAAGTGGTTGGAGCTTGAAGTGTGTATGTAGGTTTGTAGGGTAAAAAATAAAGTTGGTAGGGTTGGGGGCATTTGGTTATGGTGGTTATGTTTATGTGTTTGTTATGGTAATGTGTCATGGTCAAATGGTCGTTTATCTTTCTTGACATTGTGATGTCATTGTCAACTTCAAGTCTTTATGTGTCATTACAGATAGTTAGAATTTTGGAAGATAATGGAGACTTGAAATGTAGGTGGGAAAATGGTCAAAACACCATGGAATTTCAGTTCCATGAGTCTTGAGTCTTGACTAATACTAAAAGTGTACTTGTTTGTATTTAATGGTTTAAATGAAATTACTAACCTAAGTAGAATTTAATCATTAGATATATGGACAATTTCACTTGAGTTGTTAAATGGGCTTGGATTGGATCTCACTAAATAAATCTAAATACATTATCTTTCAGGTTTTTAACAAAAAAATAAATAATATATATATACTAAATTTATTGATTACTCAATAAAATCTAAAAAATATTTTTTTTCTTCTTATATTAAATATTTCATCGATTGCATATAAACAAAAAAAATTATAATTCAATCTATCATTTCGAAAAAGTAATATGGCCAAAAAATAATATGTCTGTTAAATGTTAACCTTGCAGATCCACTCTACGCAACCAAATCGGAGCAGTTCACTATTAGTTTGAGATCGAAGCAGTTCACTATTAGTTTGAGATTTTTAGCTGAGTAAAAAGTCAATCAATTAATAGTCGTAGCTACGTTGACATTACAAAGTGGCTAAACCAAAAACTTTAACATATTTTTAGCTGAGTAAAAAGTCAATCAATTGATATTCATAGCTACGTTGACATTACAAAGTGTCTAAATCTTAAGCCAAAAACTTTAACATATTGACTGCATCGACCTGTTGGTTCGACTGAAGATAATTGTGTGTGGTATTAAGGTTATTAAGAAATATTCTATCCAATTTTTTTCTTTCCAAATTTAAAATTGTTAAAGCGTTACTTATGGTCTACCATATAACAATAAAGATTTAATGATTTAGCATTAATATCAATTGAGAATGATATTTTATAGTCGAAACAATATGAAAATTTGGTTGATGATAGGCATGACAACATAATTCGTACTTGCGGGTATCCATTCGAATCCACTTTAAATTTGACGGGAGAAACCCGCTTTGACTAAGTTTGGGTTCGGATTTGAATTTTTTCCAATTACAAAATATGGGGATGAATCTGGTAATGAGGACACTAGTACTTACCTCGAATTCGTCCGATTATTTTATTATGTATTTTATTATTGGTTTAATTGCAACTTTGATCCCCTTATTTTGCATTATTTTGGATTTTGAACCCCCCCCCCCCCCCCCCCCCCCCACCCCCAATTTAAAAAACCACTATTTAGGTCCCCATTTTAAGTTTTGAGTTTGATATTAATCCCCTTGCCATTTTAAGTTATGTTTTTAATTATGCGGCGCATTGAAAGAAGATGTGGCATCTCAATGTCAATTCCACATTTCCTATTCACCAAATATCATTTCCATGTCATTTATTTTTTTGATTTCATTTTCAGGAAATTAATATCAATCTTATAAAACCCTAACATGTATTTCCAAACCCATTTCTTCAAAGTTTCTTCAACCATTTCTTCAAACCCAGTCGTCCTTTTATTTCCAAACCCATTTCTTCAAAGTTTCTTCACACTCTTCTTCACAAATCCAACGTGTCTCCTACTTACCAACATGTCTAAAACAATTTTTTCTTTTTCCTCAACAAACCAGTCTGGGCCTGGTATAAGAAGAAGATCGTTGATGACGTCATGGACATACGATAATCCCGGAAGAAGATTTCATGGCTGTGGTAATTTTAAGGTGATGGGGAAAAAAGAATGTAATTATTTTCAATGGTTTGATGAAGACATGAGCAGCTGTGCTAAAGATGTGGTAAGATCTTTGAAAGACAAGAATTAAGAGCTTATGGACGTGATTATGGACATCAAGAAAAATGAAGATTTGTTGAAGATGAAGATTAGGTTTATGTATTATTTTGTGAGGTTATCTGTGATGTTTGTCTTTTTTAATTGTGTTTGCATTAGTTACAACACATGTACTCAAATGATGAAATGTCAAATGTTGTAATTTCTATGATGTTTATGTATTTACAAATGAAGTAATTTCAAATGTAGCTATAGTTGTCTATGTTTATGGAAGAGTTATGGTTGTCTGTGTTAGATTTCCAGAAGTTTATAACTCAGCTTAATGTTATAATTCAAGTGAAGTTATTTGTTTAATGTTACAATTCATTTGTAGTTTTGAAATGTTACAATTCATTTGTAGTTTTGAAATGTTACAATTCATTTGTAGTTTTGAAATGTAGTTTTCCTGAAGTAATGTAACAATTTGTTTGAAAGAAATAATTCCTAGTAATTGTAACAATTCGTTTAATTCTAAAGTAATGTAATAATTCCTAGTAATCTGAAGTAACAGCATAATTCTGAAGTAATTGTGAAGTAGCAGCATAACAATTCGTTTCATAATGAAGTAGAAGCATAATTCTGAATTAACAATTTGTTTCATAATAAAGTAGCAGCATAACAATTGTGAAGTAGCAGCATAATATTGAAGTAGCATCATAATTGTGAAGTAGCAGCATAACAATTCGTTTCATAATGTAGCAGCATAATAACACAAAACTGAAGTAACATTACATAGCAGCATCACATTGAAGTAACATTACATAGCAACACAACACTGAAGTAACTTTACATAGCAGCATCACATAGAAATAACATTACAAACAACATAATTTTAACAAAAAGACCTTGAGTTTTTTGGTCATAACATATGCTACAGCAGCATCACAAAACAAGCAGACCTTGAGTGTTTTGATCATTACATAGCAGCATCACAAAACAACCATTACAAACTTCATCAACATAACAAAAAGTAAAGTAAAACATAGAACTATTCTTGGGTTGGTGGCGGTGCTTGCGACCCTCCGTCTATAACAGTTGGTTTCGCTTCCTTGCCCGACTTGTCACCATTTTTTTTAGCTTTTTTGTTGCCACCTTTAGGAATCGCTCTCTCTGCAGCTTGCTTCCCTTTTCACGTTCGCTTGTTATGGCCAAAACTCCCACATTTCTTGCACTTGACAGTTTGAAGAGTTCTAGACAGTGTATTTCTTATCTCGGTTCATCATCCGCCTTGTTATGATTCTTCTTAGGATGACCGATAGATTTTTGCATGACTGGAGGGTTGATTGGGTGAGCAACATTAATAGGTCATAGTTGTGGGTCATTGGTTGGCATAATAATATGGCTATAAGTAGACAACACTGTAGACTTCCTATACAAAATGACACAAGGCTTTAGTAAGTGTTCAAAATAGATGTTAGTAAGTGAACATAATATATGAGTAGGTGATACCTATAGAATGATGAAACGTAATCTTCAGGCATCTTCTTGTTATACCATATGCATGCAATAACATGACAGCATAATATTCCACTTAAATCCCACTTCTTACAACCACATTTTTTTTGAAGCAAGTTCACAACATATGTCTCAACACCGTTTGAAACTCCAAATATAGCAAAGTCATCATCTGAATGCCATGTTGTAATCCATCCTTCTGCTGCCCTCTTTGTTTTTTTCTAAGACTTTTTGAATGTTAGGGCTTGTAACACCTGTGTACCTACTTAATTTCTCCTTTTGAGCAGAGATTCTCACTGTTATGTAATGTTTGATTCCTTCAAGCTGTTAAATGATCGGCTTGTCTCTATACTCCAAGATTGCGCGATTAAATTCCTCACACATGTTGTTGACTTGCAAATTGCATTGTGTGTCTGTTTTGAAATGAGATCGATTCTAACATGAAGTCGGTACATCCATCGTGTTTTTCCAAGCGTTAACATAGAGCTCTTTCATATGATTTATTGCTCTTTCCCGTGCAGGTATTGTTGTGGTTTTAGCTTCCCGCCATAAAGCTTCCTTCATCAATATCCCATGATATTTCTTTCTCCAATTTCCATACAAGTGTTTAACACATAATCTGTGTTCAACATGTTGGCTTGTCTCAAGAATAACCTGTACCAATCCCTGAACATACAACATAGCACATAAATAACACATAGCACAAGAAATAACACATAACACATAGAACCTGAACCCAACATAATAGCCAACAAGTAACACATAACACATAAAACTTGAACCCGACATAGCAGCCAACAAATAACACATAGCACATAGCAACATTGTAATGTAAATAGCACTGTAAATAGCATTGTAAATAGCACATAACAGCATTGTAATGTAACAACCAGCATTGTAAATAGCACATAGCAGCACTGTAAATAGCATTGTAAAACTAACCTTCTGTTGATCTGATATAAATTTGTATTTGTTGTCTTGAATAGATTGCAAGTCTTCTAGTAACAACTTAAGGAACCATTGCCAAGAGTATTTCGTTTCAACTTCCACGACGGCATAAGCGATTGGATAAATCTTGTTATTTCCATCCTTACCAACAACACCTATTAACTGACCTCCAAAGTCCCCTTTAAGAAAACAAGCATTCAGTCCTATTAGAGGCCTGCAAGTCTTTGCAAATGCTGCCTTACAAGCTTCTAAGCACACATATATTCTTTCAAATACAGGACCACCATCAAAATCATCATACTTAATTTTAACAGTGGAGTTTGGATTTGACTTTAACAACTCCTCAACATAACTCCTAATATGTGTGAATTGTTCATGACTAGCACCTTGAATAAATTATAATGCTTTTTTATTAGCTATATAAGCTTGATCCTTTGACAACTTCACCCCCACTTCTTAATGACTTCTGCAATCAGCCCTTTGGTTTTCATTTCAGGAGTGTGTCTTATAGTGTACACAAGATTCTCTTCTTGTCATTTTTCTTGACAACCATTCTCTTCTTATCATTTTTCTTGAACACAAGATTCTTCTTATTCTCCATTGCATGCTCCTTTATGGCATCTTTGATTTGCATTTTATCCTTGAACATCATCCCTACTTCAAGTTTTGTGGTTTCCCTAAAGATTGGAAACTTTGCCATATCACCTTCAGCATCACTATCGGGTGGAGTTTGAAGCACATCCGAATCACTACCATTATCGGAATTACCATCCAACTTTGAAGGTTTTTCTGCTATAGCATTGGGTAAAACGGTCGTCCAATTAATACCAACTTCAGCACCTAAATTCAACTCATCAATTTCATCTTCCAAATCTTCATCCTCTTCCTCGTCATCCTCACTGCCCATGCTATAATCTGGATCTGTTTCACTCTCTTCATCTACTTCATCAACATTAATATTATCATCTACTCCATCAACACTAACCTCTTCATCTACTCCATCAACAGTAACCTCTTCATCTACTCCATCAACACTAACCTCTTCATCTGCTCCATCAACATTAACATCTACTCCATCAACACTCTCTTCATCTGCTCCATCATTTGCTCCCTCAACATTAACTTCATCATTTGCTCCCTCAACATTAACTTCATCATTTTCTCCCTCAACATTAACTTCATCGTTTGCTCCCTCACCATTGACTTTTTCACCATTATCCTCCTCAAAAATAACATCTTCAATACTTATTTCTTCAATTTTGTGTTCAATATAAATATCAACTACCTTAAATCCTCTAACATCCTCCATTAACCTTAAGACATCATTATCATTGTTCAGAGGCCAAAGTCCACGAGAAAAGGAAAATTAGGATTCCAATACCATAAACACTTTATATTACAATACCCCTCAACATTTCAGTTACAGTTACAAGCCAATACCATATAGGACATCAAGTCCACATCCCAATCCCAATCCATTTCAGTTACAAGCCCATCAACATACAACAGAACTGGATTCTGAACTAAATGTCCCCGATGGTGTACTCTAAATCTGACAGCTTGGGTATCAGAGGGCCTACAACAGAACATAAATAAATCACAACACAAACAAAAAAGGGACCACATGAAATTAAGACTACATGGCCCACAACACTTTAACACTTCATGACATAAACATAACACAACACTGTCAAAATAGGGACCACAACATATGCAAAATAGGGACCACAACATATGCAAAATAGGGACTACAACACACATTGACATTAACGCACAACACTGACATTACTCATAACATAGTATAAACAACTCACAACATAGTATAAACAAATCACAACATTAACGCAAAAGGAGAAATTTCAGAACAATATTGTATAATCCAGAACACAAACGACAACGGGAGTGTTAGGTTTTTTCAATTCAGAGTTGGGTGACGAAACATACCTCGACACATAACTTCGGTTTACCATTTCAGAGATGAGCTAACTACTACAACGACAACGGAAGTTGATTTGTAACTTGATTTGGAACAGCAACTGCAAATTATTTAATTAGGGTTCGTCTTCGTGCGTGAAAGAGACAACGAGAGTCTTCATTCCTGCGCGTATGTTTCTGAAAATAATTGCAAATGGCTGAAAACTATTTGTGTCAAGTAATTGTAATGTATAATTTAAATTAGTGTTAAAAAAATAAATGACATGGAAATGATATTTGGTGAATGGGACCATTTTAAAATGACATGGAAATGCCACATATTCATTCAATGCGCCTCATCATTAAAAACATGACTTAAAATGGCAAGGGGACTAATATCAAACTCAAAACTTAAAATAGGGACCTAAATAGTAGTTTTTAAAATGGAGGGATAAAAATTAAAAAAAAATGCAAAATAGGGGGACCAAAGTTGCAATTAAGTCTTTATTATTTATTTTTGATAATTTAGAATATTAAATATGTGGTTAATATTTTGATGTTTTGACTTGTATTTATTATTTAAAATATTTGAAATGTATATGACATTTTTTGAGATTGTTTTATTATATTATTCGTAATTAAATTTAGTTTTGAAAAAAAATATTTCTATTAAAAAATAATTTCACTAATTGAATGGTTGCAGGGGATACCCGAACCCGACCAGATATGTTTGGGACGAATTTGGATTTTAATTCTCGTAGGAGACTGGGGCGTGGAACATATATTGTTTGGAGATTCAAGTTTGAATTTAGAGAGATAAAAACTGTCTATGCCCTGCTCTGTTGTCATACCTAATTGGTGAGTTTGCCTCTAAAAGTGTAAAAAAAAAATTTTAGGTAGAATGTTGATAATAATATTATCTTGAAATTGTATTTTAATCTAATTGACTAAAATATAACTCTTTTTAGTTTATTTACAAATAAATATTTTTAATTTATTTATAATTTAAATTAAAAAAAATTATTTAAATTTTATAAATGATTTATTTTTAATATTAAAACAAAGTCTTCAAATTTTGAGACAGACTCTATTTATAACATGCATTTGATGAAATCATCTGGGATTAAAAGTGAGAAACAAGTTTCGTACAAAAGAAGATTGTGAGAGGTATAAAAAAGTTTCACATGAAAAATTTAGTTGATTATACTATAGATCTGACTGATGCGGGGAGGTACATCATTATGTGTCGTAGTGTGCTCTGCATGTTTCGTCTGACAGCATCATACAAAAAGAGGAGTGATTATTGAAATATAAGTTCAATGGATCCACCTCACACTTGTATTATCACCAATCTGATGCAGGATCATCGTAAACTAAGCTTTAAAATAATATGCCAAGACATATTATTTATCATTAGCAAGGATCCGTCATTGATGGTGAGTACAATAATCTCCCATATCGTTACACAAAACAATTATACTCCCTCATACAAGAAGGCATGGATAGCGAGGACTAAGGCTGTTGAAGAAGTATACGTAAATTGGGAGAATTCATACAAAAAACTTCCTGTTGTACCCCAAAATTTGCCTGCCCTATTTTCTAACATTTAAATTATTTTTTAACTTTGATTATATAAGTTTTTTGGTTCAATTTTTACTAACATTTAAACAGTAAGTTTTACTCAAAAAATAGGTAACAGTTTACTTTAAATTGTTTAAATAACAAATAGTTGTTTGGCCTTCATATGCTTTCAAGTGCATTTCTGTTTTGAATAAATGAATTGGCACAATTGGAAAGGAGATAAGGCTTGCAAGTATAAGGTTGCGGGTTCGAATCTCACATGTTACATTTTGAATTTGTTTCTGTTATTTGTTACTAACTTTCTTTCAATTTTAAATTATTTTCAAAAAATCACAAAAATTGTATTTTTTTATTATTTGTTTTTAATTTTCGTTTTTAATTTTAAGGCATTTTTGAAAAATAGTTATTTATTTGATTTTATGCACTTTTTACCAAAAAGGAGTGCAAAAATCATAATAGATACAAAAAATATTTTCTTTTTGTGTACTCATTTCCTATTGGTCAATTTATGTCATTGGTCTACTTGGTGACCAAGTAAAAATCAGATACTATTTGATTTTTATTCAGATGTTATTTGATCAATAGGAATTAAGACTGATTATTATTTTCCTTTTTAAATTTTTTAACCTAATTTTCTAGACCTATAAATACACGTTGTTTTACACATAACGGGGACCAGAAGAAGAAACATAAAAAGCTGCGCCTGCTACTATATGTTATTGTTATAACTATCAAGACATTATTCCGAGCAGTATCGTGCGTATTTGATTTCTATCACACACATATATGCCATTGCTTCATTCATATGTTACTAATCACATTCATATGTTACTAATCACTTTACTAATAAATATATACATATGATGCACTGTCCATTATTTCATATACCTATGCTATTGTTTACGCCGGTACTGTTCATGACGGTACACACTTCAACTGGTGCGTACAATTTTTTTTCATTGATTTCTAACATTTTTTTAATATAAACCTTAATATTTCACTTTATATATATATATATATATATATATATATATATATATATATATATATATATATATATATATATATGTATAGAGTCATTGCTTTAGTTTAATTTTTTTATTATTTGGATTGAATCGTGTCGATACGCTATTTACATACAGTCGTGTATAATGCGTGACATTTATTTTTATTCGATCCGATTGCGATGATCGCACTTTTTTGCGTTAGCAATATTGTTGATTTTTTTAGCACATTAAATTTACTTCTTTTATATACATTTTCTATCTCTAAAAAATTTAGATCCTCACGATTTGGATCCGGTTGCGATGATCCCAGTTCCGCGGTAGCAACATTGTTGTTTTTTTACACGTTTTAAAATTTCTTTTGCTTTACGTTTTTGATAAATTTAGATCCGCCTGATTTGGATCCAGATTGGGATGATCGCATTTTTTCTGCGTTAGCAACAATATTGTTTTAAAATGCTCTAAAAAAATTCCTTTTTATTTTATAATTCTAGATATGCGCACTCTTAATCCTTATTGCGATGATCGCATCTTTTGCGTTAGCGATATTCTCTTATTAATTCTTGAATAATTTTGATTTCTTTTTTTTTTTAATTTGTTGATGTTAAGTTTGTTTCAATTTTAATCTTAATCTTGTTTGAATTTAGATTTAAATATTGTTATTCTTTTTTATTATTAATCTGGTTATTACGTTTGGATTAAAATTTTTGCTAATTACTGTTGAATTATTGCGTGTTTGAATTATATATTTATCGCTCATTTTATCCCCATTGGCAAAATGTATCCCAATTCCCATGATGTGTAAAATAATTTTGTTGCTTTCCTTTATTTCGCTCATATCTTGCTACAATATTAAAACCTCTTTTTTTAAAAATATCAAACAATTCTCGATTCAATAATCGAGCCCCTTTTTTTAAACCCTGTAAGTCGACTGCTTTTTAGCATCGCCATCGACCTAATGCACACACATGCATCTCTAAGGTAACCTCTCTTCGTTTGCCTTACGAAATAATGGTCATGTCCCTCGAATGTAGGGATACTTTAGCAAAAGACGCTTACGAATAATATCATCATAGTCCCTTCGATATAAAGACCATAGTCCCTCGATGACCCTTCGAGTTGCCTACGAAAAGATTATCTTGTTCCTCGATGACCCTTCGAGTTGTCTACAAAAAATGATCTTGTCCCTCGATGACCCTACGGAAAAATGATGATAGTCCCTTCGAATTGCTAAGGTATCCTTACATGTTGCCTTCTATGACCATTCGATGACCCTTCGTCGTCCCTTAACATCCAATAGATAGGACTACCTACCCACTAATGGTATGGATAGTACTATCTCTCAAGGAAAAGGATAAGTACAAGAAAAACCTTATAAATTAAGGGTAAGTAACTTTTAAATGCTTGCTCACAACTAAAAAAAAACAAATACTTTTCACACCTCACACTTTCAAAAATATTTAAAAAAAAAAACAAACACTTTATATACATTCTTACACGAATTATTACAAAGTCAACTTTTACAAAATATTTTCTAAACACACACCACATTTCAAAAAAAGCAAGTTAAAGTGAGCAAGCAATTAAGAGCCCGTAGATAACTACGGATGAAAAGGGGTGCTAACACCTTCCCTTTTCATAACTTACCCCCCGAACTCAAAATCTTTTCAAAAAGGTCTTTCCTGTTCTTTTCACCTTTCCTAAATAAATTGGATAAAAGAAAAGTCGGTGGAGACTCTTGCTAACCGCAACATGTTTTGCGAAAACAAAATTAAAAAGTTAGTTCTCCACCGTATTACAGAACTAGTGACTCTGCTGGGGATTTTTCCAAAGAGGGGTTACCTTAGAGTTAGATTACTTTACCACTTGCTTAAAATTGTTTGACTTATGTACTTTATTTTTAATGGGCTTTGTTTTGGGGTTACTTGTGTGAAAGGTCCTACACCCGGACCTAGTGATTCCTTAGGTAAGTGACAATAGATCATGGAGACTGTACGACATGTATTGATATGGTTGATATGATGGTCACAGTCTTTAGAACCCTAGTTAACTCATCTTTGGCCATTAGAAGGTAGTGAGATGACGGCTTTGGATTTAGACCGAAGTTGGTTGATACTCGAGGCTACGCTCATTGAGATCAGACTTTCGAAATGTTTTGGTCGGCCACTCGAGTGTCGCACTAAAATAAAGCCTTTGAGAAAGATCCGTGATATGAGTCCTTTAGAACCCGGTTACTATTCTAGGACAGGTTGAGCCAACTAAACCTCAGTGGGGAAGGGTACTTACCTGTGGAATTCATACAAGCCTTTGAACCTAAGGCTTTTGTATGACCTATTTGTGTGTACTACTTATTTACTATTAACATGTACATGACATCATAACATCATAACATATCATTTTCACTAACCATTTCAAGGACCAAGGAATTTATCTTTATTCGTCATTGCAGGTTATGACTTCCGTTCCTAGAAATTTCATCCGAGTCAACTTTGTAAGGGTTCCTTCCCAGCTTAAAGAATTGGTCTCAAAGGTTCCCGATGGTTCTCGATTCACCAAAAGGCATGGTTTTCTACTCGACTTAGTTACCTCAGGTTTTGAAGAAGACATGATGAGAGTCCTATTCCAATTCTTCGATCCTAAGCACCAATGTTTCACCTTCCCGGATTACCAATTGGTGCCCATGATGGAGGAGTTCTCTAAGTTACTTGGAATACCTATTCTCGATCCGATGCCTTTTACCGGTCTAGAAGACGTTCCAAAGCCTGAAGTCATTGCAACTGCTTTACATCTGAAGATGTCAGACATTGTGTCTAATTGGGAAACAAGGAGTGGAGTCAAGGGGTTTCTTGCTAAGTTCCTGATTGAGAAGGCTCAATTGTTCCTAAGCGCTATGAGTTACCATGCTTTTGAGGAGGTATTGGCTTTGTTGATCTATGGGTTGGTGTTGTTCCCTAATCCAGGCCAACTCATAGACGTGCACGCTATCAAAATATTTCTGACTTATAACCCAGTACCTACCTTGCTCGGGGATATTCTGCATTCGCTTCACACTCGTACTATCAAGAAGCGAGGGAATCTCATGTGTTGTGTACCCTTACTATCCATGTGGCTTATTTCGCACCTTCCCTAGTTAGTATTGAAGAATGAACAAAGGTTGCAGTGGTCTCGAAGGATAATGTCACTCTCCCATTCAGATATCTATTGGTGTGCCCGATCTCTTGAAGACTTCACTCTTATTGATCATTGTGGGGAATTCCCTAATGTACCACTCCTTGGCATTAGGGGAGGCATCACCTATAATCCTTCGCTAGCCTTGCACCAGTTTGGTTATGCTCGAAGGGATGGTCCTCATGATATGCTTATTCAGGGTATTGTGTTCGATTATGAAGATGATCCTCAAGGTTATCGTCAAAGGTTTATACGCGCGTGGAATAAGGTGTATAAGATTAAAAGCAGGACCTTGGGACAGAAGAACTCTATTCCTTTGGAGCCTTACCTCAGATGGGTGTGCACTCGTGCTCGAGATCATATTATGCCATATCCAGCTGTCAGACCAGTGATTGTTGAACCTGAGTTTGAGGGAGATGTTTCTCAAGTTATTCTCCATCCAGATATGCCTATTAATCTTGAAGAGATGCAGAAATCCTGGGTTCAGATGAAAGAAGAAAGAGACACCTTTGAGACTCAGTTCTATGCTAGTGAGAAGAAGGTGTTGGAGTTGACGATATTACTTCATGAGGAGTAGAGCATCAATGCTTACATCGGCACAAAGAGGAAGCGCCCGTGGGAGACTTGAGTCTTGAGTCCTAGGTCTTAGGCATTTTTGAATTTGCTTTTTGAAATTTCCTTTCATTGTAGCCCAAGAGGCATAAAAGAAAAAAAATGAATTTTGAGTTTACTAATAAAAGTTTTCCTTTTGTTTCTGTTTGCAAAGATAAACTCTAAAGTCCTTGAAATCATTGCATATGCATCTACATCTCATAATCATTGCATAGCAGGTTTCTAAGACAGGTCTCTCATCTTCTCGCTGTTTATTTTAGAAGAAATGGCTCTCGAGCAAACCGTCAAAGATCTCCAGGTCCAGAACGCCCAGTTCCAAGAGCTGATCCTGAACGTGTCCAAGGGGCAAGAAGAACTGAAAACACTTCTGACCAAGAAGAAGAAGAAAGCAAGAAAATCAACTGGCGTCATCAACATGGGGAGGAGATTCAGAGGTCTGGCTAAACAGGTCAAGGAAATTGGGATCCCAGTAGACCAAGATGATGAACAGGATGAAGATGGTAAAAGTGTTAAAACTGAGGAAAAAAGCAACCATGGTTCTGACAAATATTCTAATGGAGAGGAAGAAGATTATTTGGATGAACAATACCCTTCTGCTGATGAGAAGTATAAGCTATTAGAAGAACATCTGAAAGCTATAGAAATCCATAAGGTGCCCGGCTTGAATTTTGAGGATTTGGGTCTAGTCTCAGAGGTTGTCATTCCTCCTAAGTTCACAATTCCTACTTTTGCTAAGTATGATGGTGTTTCTTGTCCGAAGCTGCATTTGAGATCATATGTCCGAAAGATTCAACCACACACTGCTGACAAGAAATTGTGGGTGCATTTCTTTCAAGAGATTTTGTCTGGAGCACAATTGGAATGGTACTATCAACTTGAAAGTACCAACATTCATACATGGGAAGATTTGGCTGCAGCTTTCTACAAACAATACCAGTACAATTCTGATCTGGCACCAACCTGAATGCAACTACAGAGTATGTCAATGGGTTTTGAGGAAAGCTTTAAAGAGTATGCACAGAAGTGGAGAGATCTCGCAAGCAGAGTTCAACCTCCTTTAGCTGACAGAGAGTTGATTGACATGTTTATGAGCACATTAATCGGTCCTTTCTATAGTCATCTACTTGGAAGCTCGTCATCCAGTTTCACCGAGCTGATATTGACAGAAGAACATGTTGAAAATGGAATTCGAAGTGGTAAAATACAAGTGGCTACATCTTCAGACACTACAAAGAAGCCACATAATGGGAAAAAGGAATCTAATGCTGTACACAGTCAGAAAGGTCGCAACCAATCTGTTGGGGCAGTTCTGATCTCAGCACCGGCGCCACAACAACAACAAGGTAATCAGCGTAAGCAGGATACACCCAGGAGACAGTTTACAAAGATCAACATGTCATTGGCTCAGGCGTTGCAGCTTATGTTGAAGGCAGAGTTGGTTACTTTGGGGGATCCTCCTAGGAATCCTAATACTTTCGCTCCTAGCTATAATCCCGATGCAAGGTGTGCATACCATTCTAATAGTCCTGGACATGATACAAACAACTGTTGGGCACTGAAGAACAAGATTCAAGACATGATTGACGCTAAGGAGATTGAGTTTGATCCCCCTGAGACTCCTAATGTGATTACCGCTCCTATGCCAAATCATGACAAGATCGTTAGTGCTATTGATGATGGTTCTTATGTTGCTACTGTGGTTGACTTGACTGCTCCTCTATCAATTGTTAAGAAGAAGTTGTTGCAAGCCGGTTTATTTTCGGGCTGCGTTGAAAACTGTCATTATTGTGCATCTCAATCCAATGGTTGTGTGAAGCTAAAAGAGGGCATTCAGCGTTTGATGGATGACCGTACTATACTGTTTGAGAAGATTCCTTCTATGGAGAGCTTATGTGAAAATTTGTCCCGAGGTCTAAAGTTTGAGGACGTATCTGTGGTTACTAATTCCAAAACTCCTGTGAGGATCACCTCTAAAGTTCCTGTGAAGATTACTGCCGAGCCTAGAGTGGCTCCCCTGATTATTACTACGCCTGGTCCGATTCCATATTCCTCTAGCAAGGTTATCCCTTAGAAGTATGGTGCGGATGTTTACATTCATGGTGTCAAGCAAGAGCCTTTGACTGATGAAACTACCGAAGTTACTAATCCCGATGTCGACAATATCCTCAGGACTAGTAAGGTTACCCGAAGTGGAAGAGTTTTCTCCCCAGAAATCTCTCCGAAGACTGTTACTACTCCAGTTCGTATCTCTGCCTCCGAATCAATTATTGAGACTCGAGACAAAGAATCGGTGGTTGAGCCTGCCCAAATGAAGACCCCGGGTGAAACTACTATCGAAGATCCCTCCAAAGAAATGGAGGAAGTGCTAAAAATTATCCGCAAGAGTGATTACAATGTTGTTGAACAGTTGGGGCACACCTCCTCCAAGATCTCAATGCTATCTCTGTTGTTGTGCTCCGAGGCCCATGCTAAGGCTTTGGTGAAGTTTTTGAAATCTGCGCATGTGCCACAGGAAATCTCTGTTGACCAGTTTAAAAATTATGTCGCTAGCTTGACAACTGATAATGGTCTAGGATTTTCTGACGCTGATCTGACTCCCGCCGGAAGGAACCACAATAAGGCCCTGCATGTCTCCATTGAGTGTAGGGGCACTACTCTATCTCATGTATTGTTGGACACGGGTTCCTCATTGAATATATTGCCAAAGATTGCTCTAGACAAGCTTGACTGTGAAGGGGTTGTGCTGAGACCCAGTGATGTTGTGGTGAGAGCTTTTGATGGTTCAAAGAGATTAGTGCACAGAGAGGTTGATCTTCCAATCAGAGTGGGTTCTCAAGTCTTTGTTTCTACTTTCTATGTAATGGACATTCGTCCTGCCTATTCCTGTCTGCTTGGGCGCCCTTGGATACATGGGGCAGGCGCTGTGACTTCTACCTTACATCAGAAGCTGAAGTATCCCGTGAAAGGCAAGATTGTCACCGTCTATGGTGAAGAAGAGTACATGGTTAGTCATTTGAATACTTTCAAGTATGTTGAGATGGATGGCGAATTCCTCGAGACTCCTTGTCAAACATTTGAATTGGCTCCTTAGACTGCTCCTATTGCTAAACCAGTTCCTACTGTTCCCAAGGTTACTAAAGTGCCTCCTACAATGGTTTCCCTAAAGGATGCTAGAGCTGTGGTTGAAGAAGGTGGTTGTACCATTTGGGGTCAGCTTCCTGACATCCCTTACAAGTCTGACAAATTTGGTTTGGGCTTCACTTCAGAGGCTCAGAGGGTTGTACGTCGTACTCGTGCTATTCGTATCACCAACAAAGGAGTTCATAAAGATCAGGTCAACGCTGTGGAGGATGCTGATAGCGACTGTGATCTAGGCAGTTGGATCTTTCCTACCATTGGCAGTGGGCTCAACAATTGGAAGACCGAAGACATTATTCCTATCTCCTTTAGTCAGGAGTAAATGATATTTTCTGTTTTTCTTATTTTCGAAGTTTGGTTTTGTTAATTTGAACAATAAAACTTTTAAGCCTTGTGCCTTGCCCGGGGCACAATGGCCCATTTGTTAGGGTTGTCATTTCATCGCATATTTTCATTCAATAAATCAATGGATGTTTTGCATTCAAATTTTGCGCTCTTTGTCTTTTCTTTTACTTTATATTCATCAAAATAGCTATGTGTTCTTGCACACACCCACGCGATAAATTGCAGATCCACATCCACTCTGGATCCCATTGATAACGGTCTGCTATTGTCAATTATGACTTCAAAAATCCGATCTACCAAGCCGAGGACGAAGGTGAGGAAGATTGTGAAGTGCCTAGAGAGCTTGCTAGACTATTAGAACAAGAAGAAAAGATCATACAACTGCACGAAGAGCCAGTCGAGGTCGTAAATCAAGGTACTGAGGAGGATAAGAAAGAAATCAAGATAGGTGCTGGATTAGAAGACCGTGTCAAGAAAAGACTGATTCAGATGCTACGTGATTATGCTGAGATTTTCGCTTGGTCTTATGAAGATATGCCAGGACTTGATGTTGATATCGTGGTTCACCGTTTACCAATGAAGGAAGGTTGTCCTCCGATAAAGCAGAAGGTTCGTCGTATGCGCCCTGAGATGTCTGAAAAGATCAAAGCCGAGGTCATGAAGCAGTTCAATGCAGGTTTCCTAGCTGTCACATCATATCCTCAGTGGGTTGCAAATGTGGTACCAGTGCCTAAGAAGGATGGTAAAGTTCGTATGTGTATGGACTACAGGGATCTGAACAGGGCAAGCCCCAAAGATGACTTCCCTCTCCCACATATTGACGTTCTGGTAGACAACACTGCTCAGCACAAGATATTCTCATTCATGGATGGTTTCTCAGGTTATAATCAAATCAAGATGGCACCTGAAGACATGGAGAAGACTACATTCGTTACACAGTGGGGCACCTTTTGTTACAAGGTAATGCCATTTGGTTTGAAGAACGCAGGGGCAACATACCAGCGCGCTATGGTTGCTTTATTCCATGATATGATCCATCACGAGATAGAGGTATACGTTGATGATATGATAGCCAAATCTCAGAATAAAGAAGAGCACCTTGACCACCTACACAAGCTGTTTGAGAGGTTGAAGAAGTACAAGTTGAGATTGAATCCAAACAAATGCACCTTTGGGGTTAGATCCGGTAAACTTTTGGGTTTCGTCGTTAGTGGTAAAGGTATTGAAGTCGACCCTGCAAAGGTAAAAGCTATACAAGATATGCCCACTCCCCGTACTGAGAGAGAAGTCAGAGGTTTCTTGGGACGTTTGAACTATATTTCCAGATTTATCTCCCATTTGACCGCTACTTGTGAGCCAATCTTCAAATTATTGAGAAAAGATCAAGTAGTGAAGTGGAACGACGAGTGTCAGATAACTTTTGATAAGATCAAGGAGTATCTCCAAGAACCTCCGATTCTGATGCCGCCAGTTGAAGGAAGACCTCTAATCATGTACTTAACAGTGCTAGAGAATTCAATAGGGTGTGTGTTGGGGCAACATGACGAATCTGGTCGAAAAGAGCATGCAAGATACTACCTTAGCAAAAAGTTTACCGACTGTGAAACAAGATATTCACTGCTTGAGAAAACTTGCTGCGCTTTGGCATGGGCTGCTCGCCGACTAAGACAGTATATGTTGACTCATACCACTTTATTGATCTCTAAGATGGATCCTATCAAATACATATTTGAGAAACCTGCTCTCTCCGGACGAATAGCAAGATGGCAGATGGTCTTGACAGAATACGACATCCAGTACACTACGCAGAAAGCAATCAAAGGAAGTGTACTAGATGATCATTTGGCTTATCAAGTGGTGGATGACTATCTGTCTATGAATTTTGAGTTCCCAAATGAGAATATTATGCTTGTTACTGATTATGAAGAACCTGGACCATATGAAGGACCTGAACTAGGATCCCGATGGACTATGGTTTTTGATGGAGCTTCTAACGCACTCGGAAATGGTATTGGTGCTATAATTATATCTCCTAAGGGTTGCCATACGTCGTTTACTGCTAGACTTTGCTTTGACTGTACCAACAATATGGCTGAGTATGAAGCGTGCATCATGGGTATCAAAGCTGCCATTGATATGAGGATCAAATTCTTGAATGTATATGGGGACTCAGCCCTAGTGATAAGTCAGATTGAAGGAGAATGGGACACGAAGCATCCAAATCTCATTCCTTACCGAGAACATGTGTTGACTTTGATTCCATACTTTGAAGAAATCACTTTTGAGTATATTCCACGAGAAGAGAATCAGTTGGCAGACGCGTTAGCCACCATGTCATCTATGTTCAAAGTCAAATGGGACAACGAGGCTCCTAGGATTACTATTGACAGACTAGACGAGCCGGCATACTGTTATAAAGTTGATACTGATAGGGGAGAAGAGAAACCTTGGTTCCACGAAGTGAAAAGATATCTCGAAACTCAGGAATATCCTGAAGGGGCATCTACCAATGACAGGAAGTTTCTAAGGAGGTTCTCTGCTAAGTTCTTTCTGAGTAACGAAATTTTATACAAACGCAACCACGATTCAACCTTGCTTCGCTGTGTAGACAAGAAGGAAGCAGAAAAGATTATGGAGGAGATGCATGACGGAATTTTTGGCACTCACTCCAGTGGGCATACAATGGCTAAGAAAATTTTGAGAGCAGGTTAATACTGGTCTACCATGGAAAATGATTGACAGCATCACTCCAAAACTTGTCACAAGTGCCAGATCTATGCTGACAAAGTACATGTACCACCGGTTCCGTTGAATGTTCTGACTGCTCCTTGGCCTTTTGCAATGTGGGGCATTGATATGATAGGAGAGATTAAACCTACCGCTTCCAATGGACATCATTTCATCCTTGTTGCTATCGATTACTTTACGAAGTGGGTGGAAGCAGCCTCGTTCGCTTCTGTTACCAAGAATGTTGTAGCTCGGTTCATCAAGCATAACCTTATTTGTCGATATGGCATCCCTGAAAGGATTATCAGAGACAATGGTACTAATCTGAACAACACTATGATCACTGAACTCTGCACGTAGTTCAAGATTAAGCATCACAATTCTTCTCCATATCGACCAAAGATGAATGGCGCAGTGGAAGCTGCCAACAAGAATATTAAGAAGATCTTGCAAAAGATGACGGTGACATACAAAGATTTGCATAAGATGTTACCATTTGCTCTTCATGGTTATCGCACCTCAGTACGTACCTCAACAGGGGCAACACCTTTCTCTTTAGTCTATGGTATGGAGGCAGTTTTACCTGTTAAAGTTCAGATTCCTTCCCTAAGGATTATGCAAGATGCAGGCTTAGACGAAGATGAATGGGTTCAGACTCGACTTGATCAGATAAATTTGATTGATGAGAAGAGGCTTACGGCTGTCTGTCATGGCCAGATGTATCAGAAGCGTATGATCAAGGCCTTTAACAAGAAAGTCAAGCACCAATTGTACCAGGCCGGTGATTTGGTAATAAAGCGTATCATACTACCACAGGGTGATCCCAGGGGAAAATGGACTCCCACATATGAAGGTCCATTTGTAATCAAGAAAATATTTTCTGGCGGTGCTATGATGCTTACTACTATGGACGGTGAAGATTTTCCGCACCATGTGAACGCGGACATAGTCAAAAGATACTACGCATAAGAAGAGACCCGCTAGGTTGACTGGCCTAGGAAAAAATAAGGGCATCCCGGCGAACCAAAAGGGTTCGGGCAAAAATTAGGGATCTATATACAAAAGAACTGTACACCCGGCAAGTCGAAAACCTGAAAAGGCGGCTTGGGCAAAAAAGGGTATCCCGGTGGACTGAAAACCTGAAAGGGCGGTCCAGGTAAAAGTTAGGGATTAAAGCGTACGACTATGTCCCGTTGGATCACTTATCTGCTTCCAGCTTAGTTTTATCAAGTTTGAACGGTGCAGATCAATCCAGTCATCTTCCTTCCGGCAGCAAGGGATGAGATGCTTGAAGATATAGTGGCAATAGCAGAGTTGAAACTCAGCTGGATCATTTCCACATAGTTATTTTTCTTTGTTTATCACTTTGTACCTTTTCAATTTTACGACAATTTCCTCTTACTAGGATTTCTGTCTCCTTGTACAAAACTGCCTGTTTATAGGCCAATTTCAAAATCAATACAAGTCTATTTTCAAATTCAAAAATTGCTTTTACTTTCCCTGTTTTGTTTGCGTAAACGTCCAATGGGTACTTTGAATGAACATATGCACTTGAATATGATTGATGTTTACCAAAAAATATATATACATGAAAACAGGAATAACATTTACTAAGGATTCAAGGAGTTGGGATAGTGTTCAAGATATCCACGAACCCCCACAGAGCCAGTTCATGGAAATATCCCCACAGAGCAATCTCCATGGAATTATCTCTATTGAGCTATCTTCACAAGCTCATCCCTAACAAAGATATATTCCCCTACAGAATTAGTATGCCCTCAGACAGAAATCGGGGCATCTTCCAGCGATTCACTTCCATATCTTCGATAGACAGCTTGGCATGATCATAGATCCCCTAACAGATAAGAAGTCGATCATTTCCCCAGCATACAACAGAAATTTCCTCAACGCAGCCTATGAAATTCTAATCCCCATTGGAGGTTATTCCCTCTATGTAGTATACAGAATTCAATTCCCCAGCTGAGTTTATTTCTCTAACACTATAGAATCCTCTCCCCCAGCAGAATTTATTCAAGGATGCTATCCCCAGAAGAGTTGACACTCGTGTCTGAAACCTGGTCAGATAGTGCATCAGAAATTATCCATCTCTTTTATTCCCAGTCAGAATGCATACAATCAATTTCCATAGTAAAAGAACCACAGACTACCGACTCTCCTGACAGAATACTTCTATCCCCAAGCGGAAGTCAAAGATCCCCAGCGGAATATTCCCAAACGGAAAGTATGAATCCCCAGTAGAGTCATTCCAAACAGGATCTGAAGATTTATTTTCTCCATCCCCAACAACAGTCAGGGATTTATTTTCCCCAATCATACTTTACTATTCAAAGCCACCGCTACCTTCAGCAACATTTCATACCCATACATCATTTACAATACATCATAGCGTATGCATACAAAACGCATATAACATTCTCATTTATTTTAAGAGCATCATTACGCAATGCATTACATATATCATGACATTGCATAAAACTAACTTGGTTTTTTTCAGGTTAGTTCTCAAACGGACAAATATTGTCAACAGTTTATCATCCTTCAGATACAATCAGTCGAAGATTCATTCTGATACTCCTTTGGATATAGTCAGGAGTAGACTCATTCCAGTACATCTTCTAGACACAGTTCAGATACAATCAAGACACATATTCATTCTGATACTTATTCCAATACATCTTTTAGATACAGTCGGTCGAAGACTCATTCTAATACTAATCTTTTAGATACAGTCGCTCGAAGACTCATTCTAATACTAATTTTTCAGATACAGTCAGGCAAAGACTCATTCTGATCTCCTTATAGATACAGTCAAGACGTAGACTCATTCTAGAACATCATACAGTTACAATCAAGGCATAAGAATCATTCTGGCACTCCCCAGCACGTCTGCTAGATACAGTTGGACACAGACTCATTCTAGTATATTCCTCAGATACAGTCAAACCTAGACTCATTCTGATACTCCTATCAGCAGTTACTTTGGATGGCATCTATAAGACCATCTTCATCCTGTCATCTTTCCGAATGGCATCTTTAAGCCCATTCAAGCAATACAATCAACCAACAAGCGCTACTTCGTGCACCCGTGAGTGCAAATTTTTGGGCACTTAAGTGTTCAATCCTCTTCCACCTTCAGATCACGAATGGCAGACATGCCAATCTAACTCTTCAGGTTTAAGAAGATTGAACAAGGGCAGCTGTTGTACCCCAAAATTTTCCTGCCCTATTTTCTAACATTTAAATTATTTTTTAACTTTGATTTTATAAGTTTTTTGGTTCAATTTTTACTAACATTTAAACAGTAAGTTTTACTCAAAAAATAGGTAACAATTTACTTTAAATAGTTTAAATAACAAATAGTTGTTTGACCTTCATATGCTTTCAAGTGCATTTCTGTTTCGAATAAATGAATTGGCACAATTGGAAAGGAGATAAGGCTTGCAAGTATGAGGTCGCGGGTTCGGATCTCACATGTTACATTTTGAATTTGTTTCTGTTATTTGTTACTAACTTTCTTTCCATTTTAAATTATTTTCAAAAAATCACAAAAATTGTATTTTTTTTATTATTTGTTTTTAATTTTCGTTTTTAATTTTAAGGCACTTTTGAAAAATAGTTATTTATTTGATTTTATGCACTTTTTACCAAAAAGGAGTGCAAAAATCATAATAGATACAAAAAATATTTTCTTTTTGTGTAGTCATTTCCTATTGGTCAATTTATGTCATTGGTCTACTTGGTGACCAAGTAAAAATCAGATACTATTTGATTTTTATTCAGATGTTATTTGATCAATAGGAATTAAGACTGATTATTATTTTCATTTTTAAAATTTTTAACCTAATTTTCTAGACCTATAAATACAGGTTGTTTTACACATAACGGGGTCCAGAAGAAGAAACATAAAAAGCTGTGCCTGCTACTATATGTTATTGTTATAACTATCAAGACATTATTCTGAGCAGTATCGTGCGTATTTGATTTCTATCACACACATATATGCCATTGCTTCATTCATATGTTACTAATCACTTTACTAATAAATATATATATATGATGCACTGTCCATTATTTCATATACCTATGCTATTGTTTACGTCGGTACTGTTCATGGCGGTACACACTTCAACTGGTGCGTACAATTTTTTTTCATTGATTTCTAACATTTTTTTAATATAAACCTTAATATTTCACTTTATATATATATATATATATATATATATATATATATATATATATATAGAGTCATTGCTTTAGCTTAATTTTTTTTATTATTTGGATTGAATCGTGTCGATACGCTATTTACATACAGTCGTGTATAATGCGTGACATTTATTTTTATTCGATCCGATTGCGATGATCGCACTTTTTTGCGTTAGCAATATTGTTGATTTTTTTAGCACATTAAATTTACTTTTTTTATATACACTTTCTATCTCTAAAAAATTTAGATCCTCACGATTTGGATCCGGTTGCGATGATCCCAGTTCCGCGGTAGCAACATTGTTGTTTTTTTTACACGTTTTAAAATTTCTTTTGCTTTAAGTTTTTGATAAATTTAGATCCGCCTGATTTGGATCCAGATTGCGATGATCGCATTTTTTCTGCGTTAGCAACAATATTGTTTTAAAATGCTCTAAAAAAATTCCTTTCTATTTTATAATTCTAGATCTGCGCACTCTTAATCCTTATTGCGATGATCGCATCTTTTGCGTTAGCGATATTCTCTTATTAATTCTTGAATAATTTTGATTTCATTTTTTTTTAATTTTTTGATGTTAAGTTTGTTTCAATTTTAATCTTAATCTTGTTTGAATTTAGATTTAAATATTGTTATTCTTTTTATTATTAATCTAGTTATTACGTTTGGATTAAATTTTTTTGCTAATTACTGTTGAATTATTGCGTGTTTGAATTATATATTTATCGCTCATTTTATCCCCATTGGCAAAATGTATCCCAATTCCCATGATGTGTAAAATAATTTTGTTGCTTTCCTTTATTTCGCTCATATCTTGCTACAATATTAAAACCTCTTTTTTTAAAAATATCAAACAATTCTCGATTCAATAATCGAGCCCCTTTTTTTAAACCCTGTAAGTCGACTGCTTTTTAGCATCGCCATCGACCTAATGCACACACATGCATCTCTAGGGTAACCTCTCTTCGTTTGCCTTACGAAATAATGGTCATGTCCCTCGAACGTAGGGATACTTTAGCAAAAGACGCTTACGAATAATATCATCATAGTCCCTTCGATATAAAGATCATAATCCCTCAATGACCTTTCGAGTTGCCTACGAAAAGATGATATTGTCCCTCGATGACCCTTCGAGTTGTCTACAAAAAATGATCTTGTCCCTCGATGACCCTACGGAAAAATGATGATAGTCCCTTCGAATTGCTAAGGTATCCTTACATGTTGCCTTCTATGACCATTCGATGACCCTTCGCCGTCCCTTAACATCCAATAGATAGGACTACCTACCCACTAATGGTATGGATAGTACTATCTCTCAAGGAAAAGGATAAGTACAAGAAAGACCTTATAAATTAAGGGTAAGTAACTTTTAAATGCTTGCTCACAACTAAAAAAAAAAACAAATACTTTTCACACCTCACACTTTCAAAAATATTTTCAAAAAAAAAACAAACACTTTGTATACATTCTTACACGAATTATTACAAAGTCAACTTTTACAAAATATTTTCCAAACACACACGACATTTCAAAAAAAGCAAGTTAAAGTGAGCAAACAATTAAGAGCCCGTAGATAACTAAGGATGAAAAGGGGTGCTAACACCTTCCCTTTTCATAACTTACCCCCCGAACTCAAAATCTTTTCAAAAAGGTCTTTCCTGTTCTTTTCACCTTTCCTAAATAAATTGGATAAAAGAAAAGTCGGTGGCGACTCTTGCTAACCGCAACATGTTTTGCGAAAACAAAATTATAAAGTCAGTTCTCCACCGTATTACACTTCCACAATATTTGGAGGCACTTAAGTATTATTCTCCGGGAACGATTTCAGTTTTGGAGACACTGCCAACATTTACCCCAGACAGAACTTGTGTTAGTGGATATAGAGCATTCCATTGACTCTAGTGGGCGTATGAGCGATGCATCAAAGGTTTTGCATTCTGCAAACCTATTATTCAAATTGATGAAACATGGTTGTGCGCAAAATATAAAGGAACATTACTCATGGCAGTGGCACAAGATGGAAGCATTTATATTTTTCCAATTGCCATCACTCTGGTTGAAGGTGAGACTGCTGATGGCTAGATTTTCTTTCTTAAGAATCTCCGATTACACGTTGCTCCGTAACCCAACCTATGTTTGATTTCAGACAGACATCCATTTATTTAAAGTGCATACAATAACTTTGATAATGGTTGACAAGATCCTTCTTCTATGTGTGTCTACTGCAATAGACATATTGCACAAAACTTCATGTGTGAGATCAGACACAAGACACTTTGGAAATAAGTTGTGAACGCAGGGGATGCATTAACCAAACCATCGTTCCAACACCACCACAAAGAGATCTGATTGACAAATGTGGATGCGTTAAGGTAGATAAATAATATTCTAATGGAGAAGTGGACTAGGGCATTTGATAATTGTCAACAATGGGGCCACATGACAATAAATCTTGTGGAATCAATGAATTATGTCTTCAAACGCATCAGAAACCTATAACCGCATTGGTGAGAGCAACATATTTTAGGTTATGGTCACTATTCAAAACCAGAGGTTCAAAATAGAGTTCAGTGTTATAATCGAGGCCATTGTTTAGTGAAACCTGTATAAAATTTATTAAGGAGGAAACTGCCAAAGCTAACACACATGTGGTTCGATGTTTGACCTTCATTAAAGTTGGTTCAGTGTACATGAGACAATGGAACATAATTAGGAGAGGCTAAGGGGATAGTATCGGGTGAAACTAAATAGAGGTTGGTGCGATTGCAAAAAGTTTCAAGCCTTATGTATGCCTTGCACCCATGTCATAGCGACATGTTCATATGCTCGACAAGACCCTTCCAACCAACTATCTGTTGTTTACAAAGTCATAAATGTATTTAATGTGTACAACAATAGCTTTCTGGTGGTAGTAAAGGAGGATTATTGACCTACATATCAAGGGGACATAGGTTGGCACAACGAAAATATGTGAAGGAAGAAAAATGGTTTCCCTAACAACACGCGTATTCGAACTGAAATGGATAGGACTGACAAAATGGTAAGATTATGTATACATGCTTTTAGTCCGGACACAATCGTAAAAATTGTCCCAATGTTGGAGCAAGCTCCATAACATATTTATCGTATGCACTCTTGATATGTAGCTTATTTTTTGTAACCATGAAATTTCTTATTGAATACAACTTTTGGTTACAACAAAACAAAAACAAGCACAACAAAAAACAACAACACGAAAAACAAAATAGATGACTTAAAATTATAACATATCTAAGAGATTACAACCATCAAAACAATATCATTTGATCTAAACATCATATCATGGACATCACTGTTAGTTTTAACTGACTCCCAAAATCGGGTTAGTTCGTTATTCTCATTCGCACTGTTGAACACTGAAGCAAGCCTATCAATTCTTCTAATTTTTTCACCCTCTTGAACCTCTCTGTTCTAACCAGCAGACAAACCTCATTTTCAGATGCTCGAATGTCTAAGTGTTCCAAAGTCATATCTTCATCGGAGACTTGAAAATTGAAAAATCAATATATGCATCTCTTTTAATAATCATGTTAGAAATTTAGAAGATGAAATGAGAAGATGTGTGTAAAATGGTGGAGAATGAAGATCTATTTACAAAAAAAAAAAAATCCAATGCATTATGACGCCAGGGGTACTAATGCCTCCTCTTAGGCTCCCAAAGCATGCAACACTCCATTGATATGATGATATTGCATGCGCCATAGGGTTTGGTGTCAGTGTGCAAATTTGAATGCATGTGTCAATAGCATTGGCACATCCTCTTTGATATAAATTTTTTTTATTTGAAATATGAATATTTTGGTGAATAATTTGAAATATTAGTTATTTGGGTATTTAAATTTAAAAAGTTGATTATTTGAAGAAACAAAAAACTTCAAATCTTTATGATTTAAAGAATATATAAAATAGCGATTTTGTGGGATTAAAATTTGCTGCACTTGCCAAATCCCATTTTCACACAGTCAAGTGAATGTGATTGTCCGATTAAGATCGACAGGTTTGATTTAAATTCAATATTTATATAATTATAAAAATAAAATAAAAAAGAATCTGTTTTTCTAATCATGCAATCAAAATCAAACTACTAATATTATCAGTGTTTTAAAAACCGAACCGAATCGGCCGGTCAGACCGGTTGAACTGAGAATCAGAGAGGTCATCGGTCTGGTCTGATTACTAGATCGGATATGTTACTGAACCAGTGAAAACCGATCAGAACCGGCAAAAACCGTTAAAAACCGGTGAACCGGCGATTTTGAAAAACCAGCGGTTTAAATGCATGTCTTTTTTTTTCTTCATAATAACGTCGCCATTTTGATAATTTATTATTTTTAAATAAAATTAAAATATAAGTAGATTTTATTCAAAACTTATTTGAAATAATTTTTCTTCGTTTGTAATCAGATATTGTTCAAAATTTATTTGGATTGGTATTTTGTACTATTTTATCGTGCGTGATGACTATGTCAAGAGTTTGAATTTAAAGAATGAACACGTGAAATTATGATATTTTGAAATTTTGTAGGTGTCATGATATTTTTTAGAGACCAAGTCATCCGGTTCGACCGATTTATTAAATATATAGTTTTTTTTATAGATGTCGGTTTATTCAGCCGAGTTATCCGATTTAATCTAATTTAGTCATGCAGTTCGACTAGTGGCACATTGGTTCGACCAATAAATTAGCGATCCAGTACTTTCACCGATTTGATTGGACCGATTTTTAAAACATTGAATATTATTGTGACTGCATTAAAAAGTTGTCTGAAGTAGATTCCGATTCAATTTTGTGAGATTAACTAGCTGTGAACCATCTTAGTAAAATAAATTGTTTTTTGATTAAGCAGCTTCATGATGGTATTTACTTACACTACATGATAGAAAAAAGGTAGGACACATTCATGAATCTTGAGTTAAAAAAGGACGAGTAGAGAAAAACACAAGCTAGATTTTTTTACCACATTGCCACGTTCTGAAAACAAAATACCCAAAATGGCACTAGTTGAAAAAAATTTACCAATATGCCACGTTTTGGGTTTGGGCTCGTCCTTCCATTGAACGACCCAATGAAAATTTTTTTCTCCTTCAAGGGTTCGGCCATCCATTGGCCGACCCATTGAACCGTCCATTTTTTTTTTTTTAATTTAATTTAATATAATTGTTATATTATATTTTAATATATTAATTGGTTTAAAAAAGAATAAACTATTTTTATGTTTTAAAATATTATTGAATAAATATTATAATTAATTTTAAATTAGAATTAAATATATTTTACAATATGTAATTAAATAATTAATATAACATAAATATTAAATAAAATTATAAATATCATAAATTTTATTAATATTATTGGGTGAAGATATATCATTTTTGTCTAAACAAATGACCCCCAGTTCCACATTTTTTTGGAAAAATCACACGTTTGCCCCTTCCCATGTCTGGTTGTCGTCTTGTTGGCGATGGAGTAGAGTCGGAAGACAACTCTTCCTCTTCAGATACACCCTCGTCTTCTGCTACACCCTCGTCGTCGCAGACATTTTCTGGTTGATGTGATGTATCGACGATAGGAACATCCGTAACTGAGAAACCTGGCCAGTCCATGAGCTGTTCATCAGTAAGGAGAAAATTGGGGACTGACTGGGATGGTTGGTTGAAGGCGGTGGGAGGGCTTTGTTGGATGGGAGGGTAATAAATCTCGTCAATGCGGTAGGTAGAAGTGGCTTGAGAGAAAGAAGGGTTAAAGGGTTGTTGTTGGGATGGGGGGGTAAGAGGAATCAAAGATAGGTCGTGGGATTGGGGTGAATTGGAAGGATGGTCGAAGTGTTGTTTGTTGTTGGTATTCTTGGTGGTAGTAGAAGTTTCCTTGAAGGGTGGGGGTGAATGGCGTTGGTTGTTGAGAGGAGGTGCCAAAGAATGTGTGTTGTTGTGTGGTTTGAGTGCGTTGAAATGTCGGTTGAGGTTGTGTGGGTTGTGGATGGTGGTATGTGGTTTGGGGGTTAAAAGAAGTCTGAGATTGAAATTGCGAGGGGTTCATCTGGGGGATTTCCTCCTGCATGGAGGGCGAGGCTCTTTGTTGTGATGAAGAGGATGCATACTGACGGGGATCATCGAGGAACTGAGCTTGAGAAGCATGCATAAATGGAATGGATATATACCATTGCATATATGCGGCGCTATGAACATAGTCACCAGAAACCATGTTACCTTTCAAGGTCAATTTTTTTCTGTTTCTCCACTCTTTGTTCTCTTCTCTATTTACATGGTGCCAATGGTCTCCCCATGTATTTGGCATTTCAGTCTCATGGTGTTGGCGTAGACATCTAAGCTCAGAAGGGATATCTTGTTGAAATCCAAATTGCATTTTAACCATATCAGCTTGATGCATTTCGACAATATGAAAACTGATAATATAAGTGGTGGCGCTCCAAATTTGGCAATCCTCTAGCACGCATTCTGGGTAATTTGGGTAGGGCCTCCAAATGAACTGTAACAGAAAATATAATAGTTAAAGTATGAAAATAGATTTTATCAGCGACGTATAGAATGAAGATGGTAATAAACTTACGTCGTCTCCCCTCAATCTATCTAGTGCGAATCTATATCCTCGGATGTGGTGACGAGGGTTTTTTTGGTAAGCCATGCCTCGTCTCGCAAATCTTGCAGTTTTAAAAAAATGAGATAAAATGGGAAGATAAGATTTCCTCAGTATAAATTCGTACAAAAGAAAAGAAAGTGTCATTAATATTTACCTTTTTGCGTATGGATGATTTATCTCGAAGGAACTTTCGGGAGCAATTAGTGGTATATGCCAATACGTCCAAGCACTTAGTAGGAGCACGCATCCTCCAATGCTTTTTACCCCTACCCTAGTTGCTTTACACATATGTCTATATAATGTAGCTAAGCAAGCAGAGCCCTAACTATATTTGTTGCATTTATCTAAATCTCCTACCAAGGGTATCCAAGAAGAATGTAAAAAGCTATGGCTCTTGTCTGGCATCAATACTTTAGCTACAAGTAGTAATATATAAATTTTTGCATGGAGAAGGTTGTCTACATCAGATGGCGTTTCTTTTTGTTTTAACTCTGCTAATACAGATTGTAGCCAAACAATTTTAACACAACCTTTATTTCTATCGGCTGTTGAAGGTTCAATACCCAAGTGTTCAGAATATACGTCACTGCCTACTTGAGTAGGACCATTTACTGCCTTACCGTTAACACGGAGACCAAATAACATACTTACGTCCTCCAAAGTGATGGTACATTCACCGGTTGGGAGATGAAAAGTATGTGTTTCGGGTCTCCATCTTTCCACCATCGCAAGCACGAGACTAGAATCAACTTTGATTGTGCTGACTTCTGCAACTTTTGCAAAACCTGCTTGCGCCAGATATGGTTTGATTGCGTCACTTGGTGCATCTATAGCATGAGAATGCAACCTAAATCTTTCTGCATCAGGCTGTTTCAAACATAAGATAAAATCAAAATATTGGTTTACAATAAAAATATCACAATCAGAATGATTTAATAATAAAAGGAAATTTACTTACACATGCGGCAACATTAGCCGGTGTTCCGCGGTGCATCTCTCCCATCCACAACATTGTGATTTTAATTGAAGAAATGTATTGTTTTAGATATAATGTATTGTTTTAGATATGTTTCAATTGACAGTGAAGGTGGTATTTATAAACCAACCCATGCACACAATAATCCAATTTCATGCACAATCCTTTGGTCAATGGTATGCATGCAAAGCTATTCCTGCACCCCTAATAACTAGCTGAGAAGATAACATAGCATGCAAAGTTTCTGCCGTGAAATGAAAATACAATGGCCCGTGCTGCACGCCACTTGGAAGGATGTACCTTCAAATATTCTTCATGGGTTCGTCCAACGGAAGGACGACCCTATACTGTTCGCACGTGAATTCTTCAAGGGTTCGTCCAACGGAAGGACGACCCTATACTGTTTCACCTGCCAGCTCGTCCTTTGGACTGACGACCCCATACTGCCATGACGTTTTATATATTCTTTCCTATCTGCTCAAAATTATCATATCAATGGCAGAGAGAAATACATTGGTTGCCATCCATTATGGTGGTTCAATTTTCACAGATCAAATTGCTGGTTTTTCTTTCAACAATACAACAACGGTGATGTTCAAAATTCATCGTGATTCTGATATTATTCATCTAAGAGAACGCATTGGGAAAAAAGTGCAACGCTCGGTGCATGAAATTATTTACCGTCAACCATTATTTAATGGGGTAGATGGTAGTGTGTTCTACGTAATGAAGCAGATAGATTCAAACGAATCAGTCAAATCAATGTTTCAATGTCACTACTCAATGCCTCAGTTGAAGACGATTGAGTTATATGTTCGTGTTGAAGACGAAGCTTATCCAACACAATCATCATATTCGCATGAATACGGGCTGAGCCAGGTAAATGATGAAGAAATTACACAAAACAATGAACCTTTCATACGAAACGAAGAGGTTGGTGAATACAGTGAAGATGAACTACATGATGTTAGGTATGAAGATATTTTCGGTGCTAGCGATGACGAGGATGTTCTTCCCATGCATTCTCAGGTAATAAATGCTGAACCCATATATGTTGAACCCATTAATCTATACAATCCACCAGTGCACATGTCAAACATATGTCTTGAGTCTTCACAACCAATCTATATTTTTGAAAATACCGCACCAAATCATATTGTTGAGAATTTGGAAGTAGGGATGGTGTTTGAGAACAAAGAAACGTGTGTTTTATTTTTGCAACATTGGCATATTACTAACAATCTTGATTATGGAGTTTATAAGTCTGATTCAATAAGGTATATAATAAAATGCAAGAACCCACAGTGTAAATTCAAGTGTCGAGCTGCACTGCGTAAAAAGAGCACATCATGGGAGATTGGAACTATAAGCGGACCCCACACTTGCACAACTACTTCAATGTCACAGGATCA
Source organism: Lathyrus tuberosus (assembly GCA_022829125.1). Lineage (NCBI taxonomy): Eukaryota > Viridiplantae > Streptophyta > Magnoliopsida > Fabales > Fabaceae > Lathyrus > Lathyrus tuberosus. Next base: position 687,177 of record JALAZF010000361.1, read on the forward strand.
TAGAAAATTAGATTCAGAAATTATTAGCCGCAACATCAGGGATCTTGTTAACAGCGACGCTTCAATAAAAGTTAAAGTGATGCAAGCTCATATTGCAGAGAAATACGGTTATAGGATCTCCTATAGGAAAGCCTGGATTGCAAAGATTAAAGCCATAGAATCACTTTACGGGAATTGGGAGACGTCTTACAATGAACTACCACAGTGGTTGTTGGTAATGAAGACGTATCTTCTTGGAACTGTAATACAGTTAGAAACATTGGCCATAATCACAGCCGACGGAACCCAATTGGGTGACAAATGCAAATTTCACAGACTATTTTGGTCGTTTGAGCCGTGTATACATGGTTTCAATTATTGTAAACCTGTTGTGCAAGTTGACGGAACTTGGCTGTACGGAAAGTACAGAGGAACTTTGTTGATTGCAGTGGCACAAGACGGAAATGGTAACATTTTTCCGATAGCATTCGCATTGGTCGAAGGTGAGACAAAGGATGCTTGGAGTTTCTTTCTTAGGAATTTGAGAATGTATGTGACCCCCAGACCAATTTATGTCTCATATCCGACCGACATCCGTCAATCAAGAGTGCTTACGATGATCCCGAAAATAGATGGCAGTATCCTCCATCTTCACATTGCTACTGCATCAGACACATTACGCAAAACTTCATGCGTGAGTTCCGGGACAAAGAACTAAAGAAAATAGTTGGCAACATGGGTATGCCTACATCTTCATATGTTTATGATTCGATAAGTATTAATTAGCTAATTATTTGTCATATGTTTTATTGAATAATTTTTCTTATCATTTTTTCTACAGGATATGCATTGAATGCGACAACATTTAACTACTACCGGGGTAAAATACGGAGAACAAATAAAGCAGCTTTGGAGTGGATAGACAATATTCCCAGGGAGAAGTGGGCGAGGGTGTTTGACGGAGGACAACGGTGGGGGCACATGACATCAAATCTGGCTGAAGCGACGAACTCAGTTCTTAAGGCTACCCGAAACGTTCCTATTACTGCACTGGTAAAGTCTAAGTTCTATCGTCTGGGATCACTGTTTGGAAAACGAGGACATGATTGGACCAAAATGTTGGCATCCGGTCAAATTTTCACAGATAACTGTAACAATGGAATGACCGACGAAGCGCGTAAATCTAGCAGCCATAATGTCATCCAATTCGATCGCGAAAGATTTTGTTTTATGGTTGCTGAAAGGATTAATCAAAACGATGGCCGACCATTAGGTACTTTTGGTGTTGATCTCCGGAGAGGATCGTGCGATTGTGGGAGGTTTCAAGCATTTCATTTACCGTGCTCCCATGTCATCGCAGCATGTGCTAGTATACGACAGGACCACAACCTCCACATACCAGATGTTTTCAAAGTTCTGACTGTTTTCAAAGTCTACAAAGAGAGCTTCCTTGGACTTCCACACCACGAAAATTGGCCGACTTATGACGGTTTTACTCTTTGCCATGACGACACGATGCGGAGGAATAAGAAAGGGCGTCCAAATAGTACAAGAATTAGAACCGAAATGGACGATCCTGAGAAAGAAAAAAGAAGATGTGGGATTTGTCGAGAAATTGGTCATATGCGTAGAAAATGTCCGAATGTTGCAGGCCCGTCAAATAGGCCCGTCTAGATTCACTTGTTCGTTTTTATTAAACTTTCGATTATTGTAACTTTACTTTTGTGGGATTTCAATTAAATTAAACCTTGCATTTTTCAATTAGCAAAACCATCACTTTACCGAAACAACTTTCATTGAACAATCGAAAATATCAAAATACATAAACCGCACCCACACAAACAAGACAACAAACATAAGAACGATTTAAAATCTAAACATTCCTAGGAGGCTATTAAAACCATCAGGACAGTGTCTGCTTCTCCACACATCATCATAACACAATCTAAATCACTTTCCACTTTTTTCCAGGCCTTCCCATCTCCATCTTTAACTAGCCTTTCAATTTTTTTATCTTTTCTCCTTCAGGAATTTCTCCTTCTAACCATCTGGTCAGGCTTCTCTGAAGGTGCTCGAACTTGAGTGTATTCCACAATCGGATCTTCAACGGTGGCTTCACAGGAGAAAAAATCACCGTTGCATCTCTTTTGGTGAGAGGAGTATTTGGATCATAAAAATACTCCATTTTTGTTGAAACTGTTAAAACAGAAATTAAGCAATGGATTCAGATGATCTGAGATCTAGAGGAACCCAAAATAATGCTTTATATAAAAAATTAAAAATATTAAAATATTTCCGACTTGGCCAACGAAAGGACGAGCTCGCCTAATGAGTGGCCGAGCTTTCATAATAATAAATTTAATTATAATATTAATTTAAAAAAAATTATTATATTTTTAATATTATTCTATTATTTATTAAAACATTTAATATTTTTTATATATATTTTTAACTTTTCAAATATTAAATTTAAAAAAAAAAAAAAAAACACCAGCAATGGGTCGGCCAATGGATGGCCGAACCCTTGAAGGAGAAAAAAATTTTCACTGGGTCGTCCAATGGAAGGACGAGCCCAAACCCAAAACGTGACATATTGATAAATTTTTTTCAACTAGTGGCATTTTGAGTATTTTGTTTTCGGAACGTGGCAATGTGGTAAAAAAATCCACAAGCTAAGTTGGTAGAATAAAAGTGCTTTTGCTACAAACTTTATGATGAAGATTAAAAATGGAATGAAGTATGATGGGGAATAAGAGAAAGGCATTCTGGCACTCACAAAATTGACATTTGGCACATGGATTGCATAATCAATCATCAATCAGTACAAGCCAATCCACACAAAAGCCTATCCAAAAAAAGAATTATATTATATATTCTAAAAGAGTTTTGTTCTTTATTATAGTTTTTTTTTTTAATTTAAAAGATTGTGTAACACATTATTTTTTTTACTGTTTATCCAAATTGTTTTTTTTTAAGCAAAAACACAGGCTGTTAAAAAAATTATATATTGAACCCAACCGTCAAATTAAACGGAATTAAAGTTAAAATAGTTAAATTATTATGTTTGATTATGGATGAAAAAATGGAGCGTGTTCCTTTGGCCCAGCCCACGCACCCGCCAATAATGACAGGTTGGTTTGGGATTTTATGTCCGCCTACCCACTTAACCCGCCTCGCCTTGAGCCCGCCCCGTCTACTCTCTTGACCCGTCTCACCTTGAGCCCGCCCTGCCTTAAACCCGTCAAAAAAAGACAGGTTGTCCCGCCAGCCCGCCAACCTAGTTTATCAAGCACTCAAAATATTTATTTTAGTTGGTTGAATGTTAATACTTGAACTGTAATTTTAAAATTCTTGTTAATCATTCTATTTTATACATTTATTTGTGAATTATGTAATATTTTTTAAGTAAAATTTGTTTTAAAAAATGCTTTATAAAAATAAATAAAAAAATACAAGTGAAAAATTTAATTGAAATATAAAAATAAACCTCTTATTCTATTAAAAATATGAAAAATAAATAAATAGGTTGGCAAGCCCACCCCGCCAACCCGCCACCTTGGTGGAGCGGACTAGATTTTTAAGTCCAACTTCACCCGCCCACCCCATTTTTGGGCAGGTTTAAGGCGGGGCGGAACAGACGGTTCGTTTTGTCACCCCTATGTTTGATTAATGAATTAAACCATATTGCACAAAACAGTTCTAAAACTGTACTGAAAGTAAAACTGAACTGAACCAAAATTGAAATTGAATCAAACTGAAAATTATTAAAAACAAGTTTTAATTTTTTTTTTAATTTGAAAAACAGTTTAATGGTTCGATTCTTTAATAAATAGTTCGGTTTGGAAAAATAGTCTTCTAACAGTTGGTTCATAATTTTTAAACGGTATACCAAATTAATGATTTTGATTCGGTTCGATTCTAAGTGAATAGAAACAGTTTAATTTAGTTCGAATAAATTTTTATTATGGTTTGATTTTGTTCGGATATGTTTTCTCAATAAATTGTGCCATAGGCTTAATTGATCTCTACAAAAATGAAATATTTTGACCAGCATTTGAAATGGTACTTTTTATTTCCTAGGGGCTAAATAGATCTGTGTTTTTGCTGAAGGGTGAGATGCTCATACAATCTGGTCTAAGAGGTCATTGCACTAAGACAAAAATCCACACTGTTGGGGTTATTGATTTGATAATGACAGCACAATAAAATACAAACAAGCCTTAAAGTGAGACATGGAATGATCTCCATCCGTGTGAGCAATTATTATTCTGCAAAATTGTATTGCAAGGAACAGTTAAAGTTCAAATTAGTACAAGTAAAATACAAAACCTGGCAATTGACAGAAGGGTAAACACATTATTACTCTGTCTCTGCATCAAAGCAGTGATGATAAAATAAGAATTTGGTGAGGGCCATGTACATGTGGATGCAGAAGAAGAAAACAAAAGAGTAAAGCTGCTATAACCTTTCATAATCTACAAGATTCAACATTAACACTAGTCACTGCATTAAAGAACCCTTGCATTGCCATCTACACTATTGCCAGCATTGTATAGATGTTCGAAGAAAAGTAAAATGAGCGAGCATATGAAAATATTATAATGCAGAAGCTAACTTCAATTTAAGAGAAGCCGTTCGTTGTAAAAAAAAAACTCGGTCGATATAAAGATCATTTGAATATTCATTTTTTCAGAAGTGCTTCTTGTAAGTTTATCCAAAGAGGCTCTATATGAAATCTACAACTGGACAAGATTTGCTAACCTATTCATGAACATCATCTTCACTATACTTCCGGTAATAACTACGACGCATCGTTGGAACTTTGCTCTTCATTCCTGCTACTCAATTCAATGTCGTTTGTGCGAGTCTCAACGGATACATTTGATAAACTAGACTGATCAGGGCTTTTGTTTTCAGTTTCCTTTTCAGCTGCATCTCCCGTAAAGGATTTGAGGGCAAGCTGGCCAGAATAAAGGAATAGACCAAGGGAGTTCAGGCCGAAAATAAATGTTGCAAGGTAGGTCAAGCCGTTTATTATAGTCCTGTGAAAATTTGTCATATGGTTGTCAGGTGTTTCCAAAATTAAAATAATGGCAACGTACCAGATAGATAAGAGATCGAAACTACCTTACGGTAATAGTTATCTGGCGAGCCTGAAAAGCATACCATTGTATTGTTAGAGTATGGTACAAGCAAGAAAAACTATTGAGTATTGAGTATCAATGCATGAAGAATATGAATCACTGTTGGGTAGTTATTTTCTTCTAGTATTTGAACTGATTGCTTTTGTATTTATATTAGTCCTATCGACGTGAAACAAAAACTATTTTATCAACTCATATATAAGCATCTCAGTAGCCACATTATCAAAATTCATCCTCAAATGCAAAGGTGGAGAGGGACCAAAATCGGAAATTTAGAAATAGGGAGACCAAAAATTAGAATGAGGCAAAATGGAGGGACTGGAACTATATTTATGCCTAACTATTTCCCCCATTTGATATCTTACACTTTTTGGTTACTTATATAGTAATCAAAATCAAAACATGACTGTCAGAAGAGCAACACAAAACTGGCATTGTTGTACTTAATACAAACTACTGACCACAAATATAGGCTATATAGCAGCAAAATATCGTTATCTTAAATGCAGAAGTTCGTTCAATGCATATAGATTCATACAAAGACATATAACACCTTGTGATGATCATAACAACAGGCAGAGTTGCAAAAGCTTTTTTTACTTGAAACAAAAAATGCAACAGTAAATTTGTATATTTACAGTTTCTCTGTTGGAGGTACTCCAGCTATAAGCATTGAAAATTGAATTTTCTAAACAGTCCAGAATGCATTCATATGAAAGAATAGTATCTACATTCTAGATATTGTTTCCCATTTAATATATTACCCTTTCTGCTTACTTGTATAGTTATGAGTTATGACAATCAAAACATTTATTGGTATGATATGCAGTTTAGTGCTCAACACTCAGAAGGATCATGAATGAAAGATATGGGATAACAATGAATTAATACGGTTCAACATTAAATAGCTATGCGACTAAACAATGTTGCAAACTTTAGATTATGTCAGTACACCAAGCAACAATGAGACTTCTAGAGGGTGAAACACTGGTAGTTCAAAACATTTTGATCAAATGTATCGAGGCAATGAGTTTGGTCTGTTATTGATTGGTAAAAGGATAAAAAAGCCAGACATAATTGAAGTCATCTTCCCTAAAGGACATAACACAACAACAATCAAAGCAACTGCGTGTTCTTTCGATAGATGTAGCTGAAGCTACTATTTCTTTAATCAAAATTGAAATGTTTACTGCTTTCATCATTTTGCAGTAACTGTTTGGAGTCTTGTACTTGCTAAAAGTACAATACATGACAACCCCTAATGTTGTAGGGCTGTCAGAGATTTTTAAAGTTGTTGTGGTGGTTGAGCTAGCTCACACAGGGAGGTGAGAAACTCTGTATGCGGGTGTTTTCTCGATGTGATTGAATGTCCCTCCTCAGTCCTGACTAAGGTATTTATAGAGGCTTTCCTGGATTTGGGTTACAAAGTTAGTGGAGCGGTTTTGCCCTACCTCCTCTAGTAAGGAAACAGTCAAGGGAGTACTTGTTCTTCCTAAAAGCATTGAGGAACATTTTTCTCCATTGATCAAGTCTCTTCAGTTAGTCACTATGTTCCTAACATCATCACCCACGTTTATTGGATAAGTGGAGTTACCCTGGGCGGCCCAAGCCCAATAGGGCGACCTGTCACCAAGTTTGGGCGAATGTTTTTGGCCCGTAATGAGCAAACTAAGGTTTCTCTATGTAGCTCGCCCCTCGCCAGTGTGCTTAGCCTTCCTTCCTTTCATGGACTATCCCTTTCTAAGACTAAATAAAATTATGCTGGTATAAGTCTCAACAAAGGTATAGCTTGCTATAGCCGCTATTCGATAATATTTAATACGACATAGCTTATTGTCGAATAATAGTGATTTGTTCAAATTCCGCTACACTACAGCTGCTATTTAAGAATACTATTAACAACACACCAGTTCCTAATTGTGTGACCTTTTTCTTTGGTTCAAATTAATTAATCACAAAAAACAACCTTATCTGATTCAAACTAACATGTGCAACAAAAAGAACAAATACAGATAAAAGGATATGAGAAGATGATACATACAGAGAAATCCTCTGATATGGTTTGCCGGCTCAGACCCGCCTCAATGATAGTGGCGAACTTATACAAAATAAGAGAAATAACCCCGGCGGATATTGCCCCAAGAAATGTTTGAACGGGTGAAGGTGGACCCTTAGAAGTCTCTATTGTAGCAGACCCCATTGCTTTCAACGTCTCCAATGCTTCTTCCTTCACTGATTTCTCCCCTGAAGACCTGAATTGCTAAAACCACAACAGCAAAACAAACTCATTTCAATGAATACACAAAAATGTAAGATTAGAAAGAAAAACTGTTATAAATGGTTGAAACTTCAAACCGTTTGTTTGAGACGTTTGGCTCTGCGGCGGAAGGAGCGAAAGAGGAGGACGGAGATGGCACCGGTGAGGAGAATACTGGAAGCAATTTGGATGAAAGAAGGGTCGTCGGTGGTGGAGAGAAGAGAAGGAGGGGAAGAGGATGGGATTTCGATGGGTCCATCTGCGCCGTCAGTTGTGATTGTTGTAGTGATATCTGCGAGCCATGTTAATGCTGAGGATGTTGAAGAAGGAATGGCGGAAATTGAAAAGGAAGTGGGTTTTTTGTGGAGAAAAGGGAGAAGAGAAGGTTTATGGTTATGGTGGTGAGTTAGTGATAGTGGGGAAGGAAGGTTGTTAGAGAAGTGGAGGTGGTGGTGGTGGCACTGAAACTGCAACATTGGTGCTTGTGTTGTGTGTTCTCTATGGAAGAATAAGAAGAGTTGTGTTATCTAAATATCTTGTGGAGTTAATTCTGTTTGGCTTTTGGTGGGAAAACCAAACACCCACATATCCATTCATGGATATCATCTTATATATACATTCTTTTTGAGAATTTTTTATTCCATTTCATGTGTTTATTTTCCATCATGTGGTTTTTCATAAATGTTTTTAGATTTCAAAGATATATTTTCAGCGCTTTATGACTTAATAATATTTCGGAGATATATCTCCAGAACAATTTAAACCTTAATCGATCATAATATATCTCCTATAACCCATTTTCATTTGAATTTGTCCGAAAATGCATTTACGGAAATTTTTCAGAGATACATCTCCTAAGTGTTTTAGAACAAACTTTTTTTATTACGTATTGTGTATTTGTTTGCAGATAAATTATAAAATAACAGACACACCAAAATAACTTAACAATATAGTAAATCCAAAATGTAATAACAATGTCAGAAAAACGTACAAACTACAGTACTGAAACAAAATAAAGGTTGTACTCAACGGGAACCATATAGGTTGTTTGCGCATGAAATGGTGTTGTTTATCTAAATGTTTATTTACAAAAGGGAAAAGGATGTGTTTTATTAAGGGTGTTCGCCTCGGAGTTGGCCTCGTGCCTACGTACCCTCATGGTGTAATGAGAAAGTCAGAGCTTCGTAGTTCAGCCTAAAAAATGATTGTTTGTTGGTTGATTTTACCTTGAAAAAGGATTTTTTGAGGGTGGCCCTAAGACGCAAAAAAGAGAAGTTTGATGAGTTGATGTTGTTTTTATGATTTTGAAAGAGTTTGTTATTGATTAGGATTGCACTAAAGACTATGGGTAGAGGCGATTATTTCAATCAACCAAGTTGAATGCCTTGTGTTGAAATAATCAGAATGAGTGTAGGGATGCCAATTCTCACTCATTCTATACCATTTAAGGCTTGTGGCGTACAATTCCCCTCGTATCTTATTGTGTTTTTTAGTTTTTATTAAGAAAAAGCCACTTGATGTTGGATCAAGGGTTTGTTGGATTTATTACGAAAAATGTTTTGGTGAATGGGTAGGTTGATGGTGATGCACAAGGCAATCGACTTACAAATGGTGAGTGCAAATGGAGTGTGATTGGTTGAGAGGTTTGGTGGTGATGGAAACCTATTGAATTGGTTTTATTATTAAAATGCTTGACATTGGCTCAAGCTTATTTGTGATCTTTTGAAAAGGTTATGGCTGATTTTATTATTGAATTAGGGAATGCCTAAGCAACTAGCAAGCAAAGAGAAAACGGTAAAGTCATTACACGTCATGGGAGTGGGAATACATTTGTTCATATGGGGATGAAATAAACAGCAAGCAAACAACCCAAATGATAAACTAAACATGCACTAGCAAAATGGGCTAGCCTTTTAGAGGACCAACTAGAAGTAATTGAACGAATAAGTCTCATTGTAAGAAATCTCAAGAGTAAGTTATGAATGATGTACAAAAGTGTCATCGGACAAAGTAATAAAGAATAGAGATAACCAAGATCCAAAGCTCCTTCGCTAGGGTTTCTGTCCAGTGTACCAAATTTCCATGATGCCAAAGATAGTAACCACAGTCCACCACTTGAAAGTCTTTTAGGGTTTCGATAATTTTATCATGTTTTTGTGTTATTTGAATAAGATGAACAAAATATGAATAGGATGACAAGATGATATGTGAACAATGAGATATGAATTAGGATATATAGGAAATGATATAATAATGAATTGAAATTAAAGTTAATTGTTAGTTGTTAATTGTCATTGATCGGATGATCACTTTTTGAATCGGGTCTAATGTAGCGCTATGTTAAGCAATTATAGCACAATCTATGAGGAAGATCATATTATGGGAGGTCGGACAATAACAATGTTTGTGCTAAAACACGATAGAGAAATGATATGTAGATCATTCTCTAAGAATCGTGCCACACGAAAAGAAAAGAGAACGCTCTCGTCTTAATCAAGAACTTCCATTGATTAATCGAAGGTAACCTATCACGATCCCAAAGTATGAAAAATGATCCAAATGATCATTCCCCACAGATTTGAAATAATGAAAGTTAAACAACCTCAACAATCAATATTCATGATTTTAAAGACTTCATCAACCAAAATGAAAAGGAAATAAAAACAAAATGAAAAAGCAAAATGGAAAGAAAATAAATCATGAAATAACATTTAAAAATTAAGAGAAAAACAAAAAGAAAGTAAATAGAAAAAGAAAAAAGAAATAAGAGAGAAAGGGAGGTGTGGCATGAAGAGTCAAGGTGTGTGTATGAAAGATCCACCATGGGCCTTAAGCCCAACATCAATAACAAGGCAAAGGTGGTGTTAAAAAGTAACATGGAGTGTGTTGTGAAATGGTCATTAACATGGGCTTAGCAAAGCCCAGGATCAACAACATAAGGGCTCAGTGGATCAAGACAACAAATGCACGATTATCACTTCACCAACATTAGGTTTGCAGCGTTTAAAATAAAATAATTAGCTTCACAACCTTTTAAAACAAAAACATTTTTTCTTAAAAAAAGAAGGAAACAACACAATCATGAAATACAGAGAGAACACAACCACAATGTGCATCACATCCCAACCTTTTTTTGTGAACCTCTCTCAATCTCTCTCTCTCTCTCTCTTTCTCTCTCTCTCTCTCTCTCTCTGCTTGCTTCGTCTCAGGTTTTTGTTGTTCTTGTGAACCATTTCATCTCAACTATCTTCATCTTACTCTCTGATTTATGGTTTTGTGGTTTGGTTGGGTTGAAATGAGGTGTGGTTTATAGTGGGTTGTTGTTGTGGATTCGAGGAGGAAGAAAGTTTAATGGAGGAAGGTTTGAAGTGTGTTGAGTTTAGGTTGAAGAAAAATAAGAAGGTCGGGTGGATTTTTTGCATCATGGAATTGGCTGTCAAAAGCTTAGCAATTGAATGAAAATTGGATTGTATTTATAGAGGAATTGGGTGAGGATTGATTTCAATGCGTTGTCATTTTGAGGTCGTGATGTTGTGAAATTGTGAATTGGTGACATGTTTTATTGTACAAGTGGTTTTAGACGAGTTTTGTGCATTGTGAAAGTTTGTTGTGAGGCACGACTTGATATCAGAAGTGGCTTGGCGTGATGATTTTATGCAGGCAAGGTTGTTGGCTCGGTTGTGATGGTTTTGTAGCAATTGTTGATCATGTGTGTACATACATTGGTGTGGTGCGTGTTGTATTTTTTTGAGTAAGTCTGTATAAGGCTTGTGTTGTGGTATTGTGTGGAAAGGTTGCAGTGTGTATAGACTCATCATGGATTATTTTTTGCATTTTTTTGGTTGTGTGGTGTGAGTTGGAAAAAGTTTTGGAAAGGTTATGCGTGTGAGTTTGTGCAGGTATTTGAAGGTTATATTTGGAAAGGTTTTTGTTGACTGATGCATTTGGAATGGCTTATTTATTCAATGTTGGTTGAAGCTTTATTTTTTTGCATTGTGTGGGGCACGGGCTAGGAGCTTGACGTGGAAAAGCTTGGCAAATGTTTGTCTCACGTGTTAGTTTTGCTGCAATAATGATGACGTATGTATGCTTGGAAAGTGCTAGTGAATTTCTCGTATTTTTGGTCATGGGCTTTTCACTCTTTTTTTTTGGAATTTGGAATTATGGGCCCTTTCCTCTTTTTTTTTTGTTTTGTAGTTTTGGAACCATAGGCTTTTTTTGTAATGAAACAATTTGGGCTTTGTACACTTTTGAATGTACTGATTCATTCCTTTAATATTTTTTGTGGACTTTGAACACTTTGTTAATGAAATGAAATTTTTTGTAGTGAAATTTTGTAAATATTTGTGATGGACTTGTAAACATGAAAAGAAAATGGGCTTGTAGATGTTGTAAAAAAGGATATGGATAATGCAATATGGATAGGAATGATGGATTTTGGAAAAATATGGATAATGAAATGAATTTGGATAAATAATAATGGAGAATGAATAATGGGTTTGAATCACTCCTTTGGTGAGCCTTGATTTTTCAAATCCACTCTTTAATCATGAATTCTCAACTTAAAACCACAAATGCATACCTTGACTGAACTTAAACCAACACCACACTTGAATTGAATCCACAAATGCACTAACGACCAAATTCCAACAATCTTTGAATTAATCTTGAGAAAACAAACATGAAGTAGTCTGGCTCCTTAGATCCATTAGAGCTTTGAAACAAATTAAATCACTATTTCCTCAATTCCTGAATTTAACCACTTGAGCATTGATAAACCAAAGTTTTCACTATGATCCAAATACTCAGCAAATTCCTTAAAATCAGAAGATGAGGACTTGATATGAACTGTACTATCCAAAACCCTTATTGAAGATGAACTGATTGTGAGGGCAAGGTTCCTTAGTCCTTGTTTTAATGATGTCAAAATTAGTATAGTCTCGTACTTGTACTTTGGACGGTATCACCGCGTCTTAGAATGCATTCATTCTTTAATATGCATAAAATGTTACGTATAAATGTGTCTATACATATAGGAGCATCCGGTGTATGAAATTTGTGTCTTTGATCATGTTGGATACCTTAGGTCAACCCAAAAAGGGGTTTAGGTCGACCAAAATACACACAAAAAGGTGTTTATGGCAGTTTGGCAACCTTGCATTGACTCACATATATGTGGAGGTCGACGCATGCTATTGAAATAACCATTTGTTGCTCTCGGGTGTCCATGCATCGACCCACATGCATTGAGCGGTCGACGCATACTGTGAGAACAATATTTTTGGTTTTTAAGGGTGCCTTGCGTCGACGCATGACCCTATTCTGGTCGACGCATTGCTGGAATTTTTGTGCAGGTTTTGCATTCGGGTGTGCTCAGATCGACCCCATAGTGCTATGGTCGACCTCTCGCGCACTAAAGATGATTTTTCTGATCCTTTGTGTTTCAAAAAGCTGTTATTTCAGTTATTGGGTCTTTGCATCATATATATTCATTTTGTGTCATTATTGTATACACATAGAACAAGATAGGTGAAAATATACACTGATTTGTGCTCATCATCTTCACTCTCAATCTTGCATTCTTCAACAATTAAACATAATCATTTTTGTTGATCATTTGCATTGTCGAGGTGATAACGTCCAAACGTAGGATTGTGTATCTACTTTGGGTTGATAATTCAATGGGTTTTTCTTGAATAAAACCGTTAGGGTTTTGTCCTCAAAGATCTTGAGGATTTGGGGGGTTTTTGCACAGATCTTTGCTTCACAGATTCAGTCGAGTGAAAGGTTTGAAGAACTGTGGGTTCATTCAAACAAGTAGCGGTAACCACAGGATTGTATAGAAAGATTTGGGGTTGAACGTTGTGTGATCGAAATCAGTCGAGCGAAAGGTTTGAAGACCGGTGGGTTTGTTCAAACAAGTAGCGGTAACCGGAGTTTTATTCGAGGCGTTGATGCACTTGATTCGACTTGAATCAAGGGGAGAGAAGGGAATAGTATCAACTCCAACAATTATGTTCTTGCCAAAAATGGTCAGAACACCAAAAGTGTTAGTCTCCTCCTTTAGGGCAGAGAAGACTACATTGTCTATACTATGGAGTATGTTGTGATGGATATTTAGGGATTTGAGGGCTATACAGGTGTTGTATAATGCCTCAAGATGAATGTCTTGCTTAACCCTCATGCGGGATCCCCATTATATAATCTGTTTTTTAATTCAAGCCATTAAGAGAAGCCTCTTGGACTTCTAGCGTTATGCGACCATCATTGTCGTAACCTTCATCCATGAATACAGGCATTGAAGCCCTTGATAACGTCCGTATTGATGTGTCGCCACTGTTACAAAAGATGGAGTGACACCTGACGAGCATGTATCCGGCATCGATGTCGGGCAGAGTGAAGTACCCGGCCCCATGATAACTCGGCAGGATTGGAATCGGGCTCTATGCTCGGTCCGGGTTATGCATGAGGCTTGTCTAGCTCTTTTTTATTGTACGATTTCTCCTACTACCATCGTCTGGTCCGTGTTCACCCTTATCCGACTACTAAACTCGACGTCAAATATATTTGGCATGTACATAAGCCCCCCGAGTACTGTATCCGCTTATAAGGATGTAGTACTCGGTAGTGACACAAGCCCAAATATATTTGCTAAGTGTCGAGTTGTATATCGGCCCTTCTTCTCACGTGTCACAAATTTCTTGGGAGGTCGCGTCCTTTTAGTTTCCCCAATATAATGATGACTATTAAAGGCTACTCCCTATCTACTCTCAAGCCTTTTATCAAAGTCCTTCTTTCTCTCTTCTCATTTTTGACTCGTCTTCCTTCTTCATCAACCAGAACATCTTCCAATCTCTAAGGCTTCTTTACTCGCAGGTATACTTCTAACACTTCTAATTTCAATTTTACTCTTCAATTTTGTTTCTATTCACTATGGTAGTTTTTAATAAGCGAGAAGGTGAGGATAATAGTAGCGAAGTTCGTATGAACGCTATGGAGAGAAAGGATTTGTGGGAACAATGCATGTGGGAAATAGAAAACGCTTTAGGACCAGAGGAGTATAGACGAGTCATGAACGAAATCTATGGCGATGTTCTTACTTCCGGGAATAATTTTGATTCTGGCTCATCTTCCACAGGTTTTGTAGAGGTTTCGATGACGAATGTTGCTCCTTTAGATCTTGAAGTCATGAATCATAAGACTAGTACCTTTGATGATGTATAGATCATGAAACTCCGGTCCTTAAGACAAATATCTTCAACTGGGTCCGATGATGATGTTGTCTTGGAATCATGTATTCTCGGGGAATTCGTTTGTATACTTCGCCCCAAAGGAGTTAAAGAAGACTTTTTCTACTTCTATGTCGGGGTTCTAGAAGATTTTAATATACAAATACCTTTTTCTGACTTTGAGGCGGACTTGTTGAAAACTATGAATATAGCTCCCTCGCAACTTTGTCCCAACGGTTGGGGTTTCATAAAGTCTTTTGAGCGGGTGTGTGAGGACTTAGATATCATCCTCACAATTGGTCTGTTCTTCTCTTTCTTTGAAGTGAAATTAGTTGATAACTGTAGCTGGATACAAATCAGTGGGATTCCCGGACGGAGTTTTCTCCATGTATTTACTTCTAATTATAAAAATTATAAGAACCGTTTTCTGAGGGTAAAGAGCGGACTGAGATGTCCACAAGTATTGTACTCTCTAGATAGCCAGCCTCGTTTCCCCTTCTATTGGTCCGGGAACCCATTGTCGATCACTGGTTTTAACTTTGAGAAACCGAGTGAATTGGAAACCCAATCTTTGATTGTTCTTGACTCCTTCCGTATGATGAAGGTTAAGGAGTTGTTACCTTTGAGCAACGAGCAACTACTCGCCTACCTAGGTAATTGCTTGCTTACAATTTGTGCATATGATTTATCATCCTCATTCTAACTTATATCACTTTTCTGTAGATACCAGACTAAATTGTTAGTAGCTGAACATAAGAAATTAATGTTGGAGGCTCGTGCTGCCCGGAAAAGATCCGGAGAGACTGTTCCTTCTAAGTCGAATATGAGTGGATTGGAAATCCGACAACCAAAATGGACTTGGGGTACCAGTGCAAAAGCTACCCCAAGTAAGAATGAGCCTCAACCTTGTGCTCCTCCGTCCCAGGAAGAAACTTCACAAGGTGCTCCCAAGAAGTTGAAAACCCTTATGACCGATGAAGTTTATCGGGATGACATGGAGATCAATTCCCTCATGCGAGTTCCTGAGGAAAGTGTTACATCCGGGGAGTTTAAGTTCTGGTCTAACAGCTTTGACGGGCTTAGGTTCTTGTATGACCATCTCAATGCAACTGAGGACGTTAATAAAGTGAAGTCCATTGGCCGGCAGAAGAACACTCAAAATATTAGCTCCTACCTCATGCGGTGTGTCGTTCTCACTAGGGATCTGTTTGAATCTAGCGACGATTCTGAGGCGGAGAAACTCAGGTTGAGAAAAGAGGCTACCCGGTTGCAGGAAACTCTCACGGCCCAATCAGAGAAACTTTTCGATTTAGATAAAAGCTTGGCTGACGAGAAGAAGAACAGAGAGACCCTTGAGTCTGAACACAAGTCGGCTTTGTCCAAGGCTACTGAGGAGTTGGGGCAAGTCAAAGCTTCCTATGCGGAGCTTACTGAGTCTCTTAAGAAGGCTCAGATTGAAGTTCTCTCCGCTGGTGATGAGGCCTTTGACAGGGCTAATGAGCAAGTTTTGTGTTTTCATCCCGGGCTAGATCTGTCTGAAGTCGACTACTTCAAGGTGGTGCAGGATGACCGCCTTATAGATCTAGCCAAGCTCGAAAAGAATAGTCCGGATAAGACTTCTGCTCCTGATAATGGCGGGAATGAGACCCTTGATGGTGTTGGCGCTGATGGTACCCCAGTTGTTGAATGATTTTTTAATTTTTCCTGTGTTTAGTTAGTCATCCTTCTTGATGCATTTTGATGTACTTTGGCAAGGGAGTGTGGTGTTGTCCCCCCTTATGCTTATGAATATTTAGCCCTCCGGCTTTGTACAATTTATTTTGGCCCTTCTGAGGCTTTTGTTTGTATCATTTCCGCTTATCGTATTTCTTTTCAAAATAATCCTGTATATATCCAGCCCCTCGGGCACTAGGTTAGAATAACTTAATGTGTCCGACTATAGATTGCCGGATATTACTTTTGCTTTCGCCTTTGCCTTATTGTTAATGGGCTTTTTAGTTATCTTGTGTGTTCAATCTTCACACCCTCGAGAGTTCTGGACTCTTATAAGCATAAGCGTCGATTATGGTTTGTACCCGGGCGCATTAACGAGATTCGCGTATTTCTTGTTGTCAATTTGCCCCTTTGTGATTCTTTGCTTACAAGCTCCTAGTATCTTTCGACATCCTTTGAGCTTAGGCGTTTCATCATTTTTACATCAGATTGTCTGTCTTTTGTGCACTGAGCTATGAAACATATTATTCGACCCGTTTATGGGCGACCTATGTACGTGGAGCAAGTCGACACATTTATAGGGTTATAATCAACCCGTTTTATGGGAGGCCTATGTACGTGGAGCAAGTCGGCACGTTTATAGGGTTTTAATCAACCCGTTTTATGGGCGACCTATGTACGCGGAGCAAGTTGACACATTTATATGGTTTTAATCAACCCGTTTTATGGGCGATCTATGTACGTGGAGCAAGTCGACACGTTTATAGGGTTTTAATCAACCCGTTTTATGGGCGACCTATGTACACGGAGCAAGTCGACACGTTTATAGGGTTTTCCGAGTTGTAACTCGCCATTTCCAGCCGATCACCTACAAACAAGACATGACAATTTTTTTTAGTCCAGGTGCCTCGTTAAAAACCCTTACCCTTGTAAGGGAAAAGAGTGCAACCAGGAACTTTGATTTATTATTGGATTACATAAAATTTAGCTGAAATACAACCTAAGATTGGATACATTCCATGTCCTAGGTATTTCTATTCCTTCTAATGTTTCCAACTTGTATGCTCCATTGTTTAGCTTTCGAACCACCATGAACGAAACTTCCCAATTGGGGGCGAGCTTTCCCTTGCTTTGGGTCTTTGATTTTCTTCAAGACCAGATCGCCTTCTAGGAAATCCGTTTGCCGGACCTTTAGGTTGTACCTTCTGGCCATCCTTTGTTTTGCGGCAGCTTCTCTGATCTGTGCTATTTCTCTGATTTCTTCTATCTGATCGGCCGAGATGTTCAAATTTTCCATGTTGGTGATTTCATCAAAGTGTTTGCGCCTCCAGGTCGGAGTGTTGATCTCCACCAGTATCATTGCATCAGCTCCATATACCATCCTGAAAGGTGTTTCATTAGTGGTAGAATGTGGTGTTGTATGGTATGACCACAAGATCTCTGGCAAGTACTTGGCCCACATTTCTTTTGCTTCCTCCAGCTTATTCTTTATGTCGTTTAGGATAACACTATTGGCGGCTTCGGCTTGGCCGTTGGCTTGTGGATATTCTACCGATGTGAACGTGTTCTGTATTCCATAATCTTTACAAAAATCTACAACCAATGTGCTCGTGAACTGAGCTCCATTGTCTGAGACTATAACTCCTGGCAAGCCAAATCGACATATGATGTTATTCCAATAGAACTTACGAACTTTCTTGGCAGAGATCTGAGCAACAACCTCGACTTCTACCCATTTTGTAAAATAATCGACTGCGACAATTAAGAATTTGATCTGTCCTGAAGCGACTGGAAATGGGCCTAATATATCCGCTCCCTACTGGTAGAACGACCACAAGGATGTTATCAGATGGAGAGACTCGGATGGTAAGTGTTTGAGTGGAGCAAATACTTGGCATTTTTCACACTTACTGACATATTCGTTGCAATCTCGCATTATGTGTGGCCAATAGTACCCTGCTCTTAGAATCTTTCCTGATAGTGTTCTCCCACCTATGTGGCTACCACAGGCTCCTTCATGTTCCATTTTAATTACCAGCTCCATCTCCGACTCTGACACACATCTCAGCCTAGGTGTCGACCTTCCCATCTTATACAGAGTGTCCGAGATTATGATATACCAGGAAGCTATCCTTCTAATCTTTCAATCTTCATTGACATCTTCTGGTAACACTTCATGTGTCAAATAAGTGATGATGGGTCTCATCCACCCTTGGACATTCTTTACGGCTAACTCTTATTCTGATTGAATGCTAGGTGCTTCGAGAACCTCTTGAATCACGGTCTTATTTATTCCTAAGTTTTTTGAGCTAGCTAGCCGGGCTAAGAGGTCAGCCCGGGTATTATATTCTCTTGGGATGTGGACGACTTCGAATTACTAGAATGCTTTGGACATTCCTGAAGCTTTTTAAAGGTATTTTATTAGGACAGAATCCTTTGCCTGGTACTCATTTTTCATTTGTCTGACCACTAGCTGTGAATCAGTTTTGACCAACAAGTTTGTTACTCCGACTTCTGTTGCTAATTTCATTCCGGCAATCAAGGCTTCGTACTCCGTCTGGTTGTTACTAAACTGAAAATTGAAACATAAAGAGTATTCTAATGTTAGCTCGCCGGGTCCTTCCAAAATGACCCCGACTCCACTTCCTTTGAGATTTGAAGATCGATCTGTTTGAAATTTCTTCTCTAGCCGGTGCACTTAACACAACCACAAAATCAGCCAACGTCTGTGACTTAATACTGGTCGGGGGTATAAAGTTGATGTCGTATTCTGAAAGCTCTATTGCCCACTTAACCATCCGTCCTACTAAGTCAGGTTTCCTTAGTATCTGCTTGATGGGATAGTTCATTTTTACTGTGATGGGATGACCTTGAAAATAATGTCTCAGTTTCTGGGCTGTAATGACTACTGACAATGATAAACATTCAATCTTTTGGTATCTTAGCTCTGCTCCTTTTAGGACTTTGCTGATAAAGTATCCATCTTCTCCATCTTGTACCAAAACCGAGCTCAGGGCTTTATCAGTGACTGACAAATATAAGACAAGAGGTGTATTTTCTTTGGGCCTTACTAGGATAGGAGGTGAGGATAGAAAACACTTTACTTCTTGAAAAGCTTCTTCTCATGCCTCTGTCCATTCGAACTCCTTAGATTTCCTTATGGCTGCAAAGAAATGAATTGACTTGTCCCATGCGCATGATAGAAATCATGACAATGCTGCCAATCTCCCTGCCAACTGTTGGACCTTATTTTTTTGTGGTTGGGCTTCTCATGTCTATTATCTCCTGGCATTTGTCTGGGTTTGCTTCTATTCCTCGGTTGGTGAGCATGAATTCGAGGAATTTCCCGGCTTGTACTCCAAAGGTACATTTGTTCGGGTTCAACCTCATGTTGCAGCTTTTGATGGATGCGAAGGTTTCAGTAAGATCCTACACGTGCGACCGGTTTTTACTTGTCTTAATCACCATGTCATCTACATAGACCTCCAAGTTCCTCCCTATCTGAGTAGCAAATACCTTATCCATTAACCTCTGATAAGTAGCCCCAACATTTTTGAGTCCGAATGGCATGACCTCATAGTAGTAATTGCTCTGATGGGTCATGAAAGCGGTTTTTGGTGCATCAATGGGGTTCATGTGGATCTGGTTGTACCCAGAATATGCATCAATGAAACTAAGTAGACGGAAGCCTGAGGTAGCGTCCATTAGTCGGTCAATATTTGGCACTGGATACGGATCTTTAGGACATGCTTTGTTGAGGTCCGTAAAATCCACACACATTCGCCATTTTCCAGATTTCTTCTTCACCATCACTACGTTGGATAACTAAGTTGGATGTTTGATCTCTTTGATGACACATGAAATTGGGATCGATCCCAGACATGTATGAAGGCTTCCATGAAAAAAGGTCCACGTTGTCTTTTAGTATTTGGATGATCTTTTTCTCTTCTTCCATAGATAAATTGACTCCTACGTGCATAACATGGGATGACAGATGCCCAATCTGAACTGACTTTGTTTCTTCGTTAGGGACTATATTCTCTTCAACTGCATCATCACGTGGGTCAATGTCGACCAGGTTGACTTTGAGAAAACTCTTGGGATCTGCTTCTTCTCTGGGCTCTTTTCTCTTCAACTTCAAGTTGTCCTTGTAACACTCTCTGGCCAGCCCCCGGTCGCCTTTGACAATTCTAACCCGTCCATCTCCAAGTGGGAGTTTCATTGTCAGATATAGAGTTGAAAGCGAAGCTTCCAGGGTGTTGAATGACGGTCGACCTATAATGATGTTATAAGGTGAAGTAGCATTGACTATTAAATATCTTACTCGGACGATCTTTGCATTTGTTGTGTTACCAAAGGTAGTCGGTAATGCTAGATGTCCGAGCACTTGAACTTATTCTCCCGAGAATCCTACTAGACTGCCTTTGAATGGTAGCAAATCGGTTGCATCAAGCCCCATTCCTCTGAATGCATCCCAATACAATACGTCGGCTGAACTTCCAGGGTCTATCAATACCTTTTTCACGCTCCAATCTATTATATGTACTTTGATAAGCATAGGATCATTCTCATGCGCCAAGACTCCTATGGTGTCTTGTTAGGAGAATGTTACAGCATCTAAGTCACCCTTTGTTCTCTCTGGGGGTTTCTGATCAATATGCATAACTGCTTTAGCATACGTCTTTCTGGCTGAACTTGTTTCTCCACCCCCAGAAAACCCCTTGAAATAGTGTATAGGGTGTGTCGGGCTGTCTTTGTTTCGTGACCCTCTTCAATATCTGATACTTTCTTCTGGGACACTTTTTCTGATCCCTGATCGTCTTGGCGAGGACTTCTTTTGTTATTTTGTGGTCTAGTGTCCTTCACATACGCCATGAGGTGTCCCCTTTGAATTAGGGCTTCGATTTCCTTTTTCAGCTGCTGACAGTCCTCGGTGTGATGTCCCTGTATACGGTGGTAGTTACACCAAGCCTCTGACTTCCTTTCCATAAATGCATTGGCTCTTTTGAGATGTTGGGGCTCAGGTAACAGATTCATGTGGCCAACCTCTTTGAGGATGTCTCCCTTGCTTGTATTTAGCGGGGTGAGGTCTCTGATTAGCTCGTACGGCTGTCTATAAGGTCTGAGAGCATGCCGCTCGCGTGCAGCTCCTCGATGATGCTCTTTCCTTCTGTTTGACACCTCTTCTTTACTTTTTGTCTTTTCATGATCGTCCCGGGCTCTTTTCTCTTGGTTACTTTCCTCCTCTTTGATGTAACACTCGGCCCGGGTAGTGATCTCGTCCATGCTGATAGCCGGATTTTGAGCTAAGGACTCGTTGAATTGCCCAACTCATAATCCATGTTGAAAAGCCCCCACAAACAACTCCTGATTCGGATGAGACACTTTGAGAGTTTCCTTGTTGAACCGAGCCAAGTATTCGCGTAGTGGTTCCGCCTGCTTCTGCCGAACACTGAACAATACAGTCGTGGACACCTTCCGGCATTTGCTTGCCAAGAAGTGTTGTACTAACTTCTTAGTTAGGTCCTGATAGCTTGTGATGGAGAGTCGAGGAAGGCTCATGTACCATATTAGGGCTACGTCCTTCAAAGTTCCGGCCATGAGTTTACACTTCAGTGAGTCTGTAATGCCCCAAAATAATTATAATGTTTATTTATTAAATTATTATGATTATTCGGTGTTTTGGTGTACTTGGTGACGTTGATGAATTATGTGATTTGTGGAGTATCCTTGGGTTAAGGGAACCTTGAGACCTTAGAGTTAATAAATTAATTAGATTATTTATTTAATAATAATATTGGAATAATTTGAATAATTAGAATATTATTTAGATTATTATTATTATTGTTAATTAAAATAATTAGGATACCATTAAGGGTAAGATGGTAATGTTGAGGGATTAGTGGAGGATAATACGGTAAACAGAGATTAAGGCCCAAACGCATAGGTTAACAAAAGAAAAGTAGGGATTTTGAGATCAGTATTTTGCAACCCTAAGGAGTGATTAGAGAACTGAGGAAATGAGGCTAGATTGAGGAATCAACCGTAGAACCCTGGAAAACGAAGAATATTTGCTGGAATTTCGAGGTATGGGGGGTAATCCGGGATAATGTGTTTGATATGGGTTTAAGGTAGAGGTAGTTATGTGTTTTCATTTTCTGATGATTTCGTGTTGATCTGTGATGAGAATTTGTGAATTTATGTGTGCGACTTCTGTGATGAACTCTGTGTAAATTGTTGTATCTGATGTTGAATCTGTGGGAACAATTATTGATGCTGTGATGAATTTGTGGGGAACCAGATCTGTAAATCGAACTTGATAATAATCAAATTCAGACTTAGTAATTAGGGATACTTGATATAGATGATGAAGTAGGATGAATAACATAGATATGTGATGAATTGAAGCTAGTTTGAGGCTGATTTTGGTAGATCGAAGGTGCTGGAATGAGGATGTTTGCGTTCAGATGCGAGATATAAGTTTTTGGATGGTCGTTGGTGATACGCGTAATGGGGGAAGTATTACGCGTAATGAGGGGGCTTCCCAGGGTGATACGCGTAACATACACACCCGTCCCCAAGGGCTGACACGACCCTCTGCTGGTACGCATAGCATACACGTATGGGGTTGTAGGCAATACGCGTATGGGGTGTTGATAGGCATATGGGAACTGAAGGAAAATAGGGCATACGCGTATGGGAAGGTGTACGCGTATGGAAAGTGCCTTACGCGTATGGGCTAGCCGTTACGCGTAAGGGGAGTTCTGAAGGAGAATTGAGAGGAAAAACCTCTCTGTTGATACGTGTATTGGAGGGTGCAATACGCGTATGGGGTGGCGTGAAAAGTGAGCCATACGCGTAACAGGGTGGTCCTTACGCATATGGGCAGTGGCATGGATAGATTTTCCCGTTTTTGCGATTTCTGTCCCGATTTTGCTTATGACGTGGTTTCTTTGAGACGTAGGGCTATGATGGGATAATATGACACTAGTAATCTAGTAATGACGATGAATAGAATAAAATCGGGGATTTTATGTGTTGAACCAACTATGACGCATTGTGAGTTATAATGATGAACTTTGATGAGTGCGACTTGGTGTGATGTTATGATGTTTGTTTGATGATGAATTCATGAATGATGATGCAACCATGACGATTTTATGACGATGTTTATTATGACAATTTTGCATCATGCATTCATGGCATAGTAGGACTTCGGTCCATTTGGTGGCTTCAATCCCATTATGTGGATTGAAGTGTTTTATGACGTGCTCCGGTTCTTGTGTAGAATTGATCCTATTGGTGGGGATCTTTGGAGGGTGATGGCCCAGTGTCTATCTATTATGACGATGTTGGTACCACATGCATGAGTCTGATGTTGCATTGCATACTATGTGGCATTGCATGAGATTGTTGTGAATGATGTATTCTTGACGTTATTGATGATTTGATATTGTTGTTGTGCTGTGCTTGATCTTTTACTCATATCTTATATATTGATTTCGTGATTACTCACCCTTCCTGTTTGAATGTTGCCTCCACGTGGGTAACGTGCAGGTGATCAGGCTTAGCTCCTTTGGCGCATGGAGATTTATTTTGAAGCATTTTTTATTTCTCTGTCAATTAGAGGGTCTTGCTCTGATATGTAACACCGGGTCAGGACGTTTGAGTCGAACGATTACGTTCTTTTGGCTTATATGGACATGATGTTTTTGATGAGTTTCATTTGAGAAGTTTTGAACTATAAGAGTATTTGTTTAAACTTGATTTTCCGCTGCGTGGTGTTTAATTAATTATGATGGTAAAAACCGGTGTGACAGGACAGGTGTATGTTTGAATGATTTTGACGATATGTAATGCCCTTTTTGGGATGACACTCTGATTTCTTGTCGTGTTATTCGTGTTAATATGTTGGGTAGAAAAAGGGTGTTACATTAGTGGTATCAGAGCAGGTCGGTCCGTCCAGCCAGGTTTTTACCTGATGTCAGTCCCCTGTCAGTCGACAAGTGTATGTACACTGTCGATGTTTTGTTTCTTCTAACCTTGTTGGTGGTGTGTAGGACGGATGGAAGAAATGATCGTGTTATTGCTGATGCTTTGGAATCGGTTGCTAATGTAGTGGCGCAACTCAATCCGAATGGTGGAGTTCCAGATGAGTTCCATGCTTTGGGGAAGTTTCAGAGGAACAACCCACCGACTTTTGTGGGTACTCATTACCCAGCAAGTGCACACAAGTGGCTGAAGGCAATTGAGAAGATCTTTCAGGTGATGGGGTGTACTGACGCGCAGCAAGTGCAGTTTGGAATGCATATGTTGGAAGAGGAAGCCGAAGACTGGTGATATAACACCCACCAGAGACTGGAGGATGTTGGCACCGTGATAACCTGGGCTGTGTTCAAGCAGGAGTTTCTGGGCAAGTATTTTCTAGAGGATGCTCGTGGAAAAAGAGAAGTGGAGTTCCTTGAGCTGAAGCAAGGAGACATGATTGTGGCAGAGTATGCCACGAAGTTTGAGATGCTGGTGAAGTTCTGTCCTCACTACAACCAGCAGATGCTGAGATGTCAAAGTGTCTCAAGTTCGAGAATGGGTTGAGACCAGAAATCAAGCAAGGTATTGGGTACCAACAGATTTGCAGGTTTCCTGAGTTGGTTGACAAGAGTAGAATCTACGATGAGGATAGCCGAGCTCGATCTGCTCACTACAAGCAGATGAGTGTGAAGAAATGATAGTATAGGGGAAAACCTTATATGACTTCAGCTGACAAAGGGAAGCAGAAGGCTTCAGAGGGGAAAAAGATAAGTGGGGGAACAACTCTCGCTTCTGGGAAGTGTTACAAGTGAGGCGTGCAAGGCCACCGTGCTGATGGTAGCACCAATAATGTGTTGAGGTGCTACAGATGTGGTAAGAAGGGGCATAAAGCTACTGATTGCAAAGATGATGGTCCAACCTTTTTCAATTATGGTGAGAAAGGTCATATTAGTACTCAGTGTCAGAAGCTGAAGAAGACCGCTACTGTAGCTCAGACCAGTGGCAGAGTGTTTGCTTTGAGTGGTGCAGAAGCGCCAATGAAGGACAACCTGATTCGAGGTACATGTTTTATTAATAATATCGAGTTGGTTGCTATTGTTGATACTGGTTCTACTCATTCTTTTATCTCGCTTGAATGTGCTAATAGATTGGGTTTGAAGTTGTCTGATATGAATATTATCATGGTAATAGAAACTCTAGCTAATGGTTATGTTACTACTACTTTTGTGTGTTTGAGATGTCCTGTGATGATTTTTGAGAAGAGTTTTGTGATGGATTTGGTGTGCTTACCCTTGCACCAAATCGATGTAATCTTTGGAATGAACTGGTTGGAGTTCAACCGTGTTCATATAAATTGTTATAACAAGACTGCAGAGTTTCCTGGGCTTAGTGGGGAGTTAATGTTCTTCTCTGCTAAGCAAGTGGACGAACTTCTGAAAGACGAAGCCTTGGTGTTTGCAATGTTTGCATCATTCCAGATTGATCTTGAAGCTGCAGGTGTGGAGTTGTCTGTTGTCTGTGAATTCCCAGATGTGTTTCCAGATGACATCAGTGATTTTCCTCCAGAGCGTGAAGTAGAGTTTGCAATGGACTTAATACCAGCTACGAGTCTAATGTCAATGGCTCCTTACCGGATGTCCGCTTCTGAATTAAGTGAGTTGAAGAAATAGTTAGAAGAGTTGCTTGGGAAGAGGTTTGTTCGACCAAGTGTTTCTCCGTGGGGTGCTCCTGTGATGTTAGTGAAGAAGAAGGATGGAAGTATGAGGTTGTGTGTTGATTATCGGCAGTTGAATAAAGTGACTATCAAGAATAAGTATCCACTATCGAGAATCGACGATTTGATGGATCAGTTAGTAGGTGCATGTGTGTTTAGCAAGATTGACTTGAGGTTGGGTTATCATCAGATTCGTGTTAAACCTGACGACATCCCGAAGACAACTTTTAGGACGAGGTATGGTCACTATGAATACACTGTGATGCCGTTTGGAGTGTCCAACGCACCTGGTATGTTCATGGAGTATATGAATCGGATCTTTCATGAGTATTTGGATAAGTTTGTGGTGGTGTTTATCGATGATATCTTGATATATTCTAAATCGGAAGAGGAGCATGCTGAGCATTTGAGGACTGTGTTGCCAGTATTGAAGAAGAAGAAGTTGTATGCCAAGCTGTCGAAGTGTGAGTTTTGGTTGAAGGAAGTGAGTTTCCTTGGCCATGTGATTTCAAGTGGTGGAATCGCTGTTGATCCTTCTAAGATTGATGTTGTGTTACAGTGGGAGACTCTGAAGTCTGCTACTGAGATACGAAGTTTTCTGGGATTGGCGGGTTATTACCGCAAGTTTATTGAAGGTTTTTCTAAGTTGGCATTACCTTTGACTCAGATGACTCGAAAGGGTCAAGCTTTTGTGTGGAATGTAGCTTGTGAAGAGAGTTTTGTGGAATTGAAGAAGAGGTTGACTACTGCTCCAATGTTGATTTTGCCTAATCCGAATGAATCTTTTGTAGTGTATTGTGATGCATCGAAGATGGGTCTTGGAGGAGTATTAATGCAGAATGGTCAAGTTGTTGCTTATGCTTCTAGGCAGTTGAGAGTTCATGAAGTGAATTATCCAACCCATGACTTAGAGTTGGAAGCTGTGGTATTTGTGCTGAAAATTTGGAGACATTATCTGTTTGGCTCTAAATTAGAAGTGTTCAACGATCATAAGAGTTTGAAGTACCTGTTTGATCAGAAAGAGCTGAATATGAGGCAAAGAAGGTGGTTGGAATTGTTGAAGGATTTCGACTTTGATTTGAATTACCATCCGGGTAAAGCAAATGTAGTGGCTGATGCATTGAGTAGAAAGTCATTGCATATGTCGATGCTTATGGTGAAAGAGTTGGAGTTACTTGAACAATTCCGAGATTTGAGTTTGGTGTGTGAAGCGACTCCTGACAGTGTGAAGTTGGGAATGTTGAAGTTGACTAGTGGTATTCTGGAAGAGATCAGAGTGGGACAACAATCTGATTTGAAGTTGGTTAACCAGTTGACATTGATTAACCAAGGTAACA
Organism: Lathyrus tuberosus; assembly: GCA_022829125.1. Classification (NCBI taxonomy): domain Eukaryota; kingdom Viridiplantae; phylum Streptophyta; class Magnoliopsida; order Fabales; family Fabaceae; genus Lathyrus; species Lathyrus tuberosus. Next base: position 714,578 of record JALAZF010000361.1, read on the forward strand.
GAGGTGAATTCCGGATTGGCGAGAATGGTGTGATGATGTTTAGAGACAGGGTGTGTGTCCCAGATGTTCCAGACATTAAGAAATGCATTATTGAGGAAGTACATAGTAGTAGGTTGAGTATTCATCCCGGTGCTACGAAGATGTATCAGGATTTAAATAAGTTGTTTTGGTGGCCAGGGATGAAGAAGGATATTGCGGAGTTTGTTTATGCATGTTTGACTTGTCAGAAGTCGAAGATTGAGCATCAAAAGCCTTTAGGTATGATGCAGCCATTGAGTATTCTAGAGTGGAAGTGGGATAGTATTTTCGTGGATTTTGTGTCGGGATTGCCGAGGACTGCTAAGGGAAATGATTCAATTTGGGTGATTGTGGATAGATTAACTATGTCGGCTCATTTCTTGCCGATGAAGATTAACCATTCCATGCAGAAGTTAGTTGAGATGTACATCGAGGAGATTATGAAGTTGCATGGGATACCTTCGAGTATTGTGTTGGATAGAGACCCGAGATTTACATCGAGGTTCTGGAAGAGTTTGCAAGAGGCTTTGGGTACTAAGCTGAGGATGAGTTCAGCATATCATCCGCAGACGGACGGTCAGACGGAAAGGACTATCCAATCTTTGGAGGATTTGTTGAGGGCATGTGTGTTGGATCACGGAGGATCTTGGGATAGTCATTTACCGTTGATTGAATTTACGTATAATAATAGTTTTCATGCTAGTATTGGAATGGTGCCGTATGAGGCTTTGTGTGGGAGAAGATGTAGGACTCCCTTGTGTTGGTATAAGTCAGGAGAGAGTGCTGTACTCGGACTTGAAATTATGCAAGAGACGACTGAGAAGATTAAGATGATCCAAGAAAGGATGAAAGCTTCGCAGAGTCGTTAGAAGAGTTACCATGATAAGAGGAGGAAGGCACTTGAATTCCAAGTGTTTTTTGGGTGACGCCAGTGACTGGTGTGGGTCGAGCTTTGAAGTCTAGGAAGCTCACTCCACGCTTTGTTGGTCCTTACCAAGTCTTGTAGAGGATAGGATAGGTGGCCTATCGGATTGCTTTACCCCCGACGCTTGCGAGTTTGCACGACGTGTTCCATGTGTCTCAATTGAGGAAGTACGTTCCAGATCTGTCGCATGTGATTCAGATGGATGATGTACAAGTGAGGGATAATCTGACTGTGGAAGCATTACCTGTGCGGATTGATGGTCGTGAAATGAAGCAATTGCGGGGTAAAGACATAACTTTGGTGAAGGTGTTGTGGGGTGGACCAGCGGGCAAAAGTTGGACTTGGGAGCGTGAAAATCAGATGAAGGAGTCGTATCCGACTCTGTTTCCTTCAGGTAATTTTCGAGGGCGAAAATTCTTTAAGTGGGGGAGAGTTGTAACGCCCCAAAATAATTATAATGTTTATTTATTAAATTATTATGATTATTCGGTGTTTTGGTGTACTTGGTGACGTTGATGAATTATGTGATTTGTGGAGTATCCTTGGGTTAAGGGAACCTTGAGACCTTAGAGTTAATAAATTAATTAGATTATTTATTTAATAATAATATTGGAATAATTTGAATAATTAGAATACTATTTAGATTATTATTATTGTTGTTAATTAAAATAATTAGGAGACCATTAAGGGTAAGACAGTAATGTTGAGGGATTAGTGGAGGATAATACGGTAAACAGAGATTAAGGCCCAAACACGTAGGTTAACAAAAGAAAAGTAGGGATTTAGAGATCAGTATTTTGCAACCCTAAGGAGTGATTAGAGAGCTGAGGAAAGGAGGCTAGATTGAGGAATCAACCGTAGAACCTCGGAAAATGAAGAATCTCTACTGGAATTTCGAGGTATGGGGGGTAATCCGGGTTAATGTGTTTGATATGGGTTTAAGGTAGAGGTAGTTATGTGTTTTCGTTTCTAATAATTTCTTGTTGATCTGTGATGAAAATTTATGAATTTATGTGTGCGATTTATGTGATGAACTCTGTGTAAATTGTTGTATCTGATGTTGAATATGTGGGAACGATTGTTGATGCTGTGACGAATTTGTGGGGAACCAGATCTGTAAATCGAACCTGATAATAATCAAATTCAGACTTAGTAATTAGGGATACTTGATGTAGATGATGAAGTAGGATGAATAACATAGATATGTGATGAATCGAAACTAGTTTGAGGTTGATTTTGGTAGATCGAAGGAGTTGGAATGAGGATATTTGCGTTCAGATGCGAGATCTGAGTTTTTGGATGGTCGTTGGTGATACGTGTAATGGGGGAAGTTTTACGCGTAATGAGGAGGTTTCCCAGGGTGATACGCGTAACATACGCACCCGTCCCCAAGGGCTGACATGGCCCTCTGCTGGTACGCATAGCATACGCGTATTGGGTTGTAGGTAATACACGTATGAGGGTGTTGAAATGCGTATGGGAACTGAAGGAAAATGGGGCATACGCATATAGGAAGGTGTACGCGTATGGGAAGTGCCTTACACGTATGGGCTAGCCGTTACGCGTAAGGGGAGATTTGAAGGAGAATTGAGAGGAAAACCCTCTCTGTTGATACGCGTATTAGAGGGCACAATACGCGTATGGGGTGGCGTGAAAAGTGAGCCATACGCATAACAGGGTGGTCCTTACGCGTATGGGCAGTGGGATGGACAGATTTTCCCGTTTTTGCGATTTCTGTCCCAATTTCGCTTGTGACGTGGTTTCTTTGAGACGTAGGGATATGATGGGATAATATGACACTAGTAATCTAGTAATGACGATGAATAGAATAAAATCGTGGATTTTATGTGATGAACCAACTATGATGCATTGTTAGTTATAATGATGAACTTTGATGAGTGCGACTTGGTGTGATGTTATGATGTTTGTTTGATGATGAATTCATGAATGATGATGCAACCATGACGATTTTATGATGATGTTTATTATGACAATTTTGCATCATGCATTCATGGCATAGTAGGACTTCGGTGCATTTGGTGGCTTCAATCCCATTGTGTGGATTGAAGTGTTTTATGACGTGCTCCGATTCTTATGTAGAATCGATCCTATTGGTGGGGATCTTTGGAGGGTGATGGCCCAGTGTCCATCTATTATGACGATGTTGGTACCACATGCATGAGTCTGATGTTGCATTGCATACTATGTGGCATTGCATGAGATTGTTGTGAATGATGTATACTTGACGTTATTGATGATTTGATATTGTTGATGTGTTGTGCTTGATCTTTTACTCATATCTTATATATTGATTTCGTGATTACTCACCCTGCCTGTTTGAATGTTGCCTCCACGTGGGTAATGTACAGGTGATTAGGCTTAGCTCCTTTGGCGCATGAAGATTTATTTTAAAGCATTTTTTATTTCTCCGTCGATTAGAGGGTCTTGCTCTGATATGTAACATCGGGTTGGGACGTTTGAGTCAAACAATTATGTTCTTTTGGTTTATGTTGACATGATGTTTCTCATGAGTTTCATTTGAGAAGTTTTGAACTGTAAGAGTATTTGTTTAAACTTGATTTTCCGCTGCGTGGTGTTTAATTAATTATGATGGTAAAAACCCGTGTGACGGGACAGGTGTATGTTTGAATGATTTTGACGATATGTGATGCCCTTTTTGGGATGACACTCTGATTTCTTGTCGTGTTATTCGTGTTAATCTGTTGGGTAGAAAAAGGGTGTTATAGAGTCCGAAGGGGAAACTATGGCCATCTGATTGTTGATGGCAATGACATGCTCCCGAGGGTCTGTCTTCCCATCATAGGAAGCTAATGATGGTGCTTTAAAGTTTTCGGGTACGTGGTTGTCCCAGATCTCTTGAGAGTGAGGTTGAGGTTCAAGAACCTCCTCCTCACTATCAGCGTCAGCTTGACTTTGTTGTTGCAACTCTTGTATACTATCTTGCAGTGTTTCATTCTATTGTCTCATAATTTCCATCATGGCTAGTAGTTGATGAAGGTGTGAAAACACAAGAAATGGGGGGGAGGGGGTTGAATTGGGTTTGAAAAATAAAAATATTTTCTAAAAATAATCCCCTTTACAAACAGACTTCACTTCTTGATAATAAAGTAAGAAAAACTGAAAAGAAAGAACACAATATGTTTATACTAGTTCACTTGAGAAATCCTCAAGCTAGTCTAGTCCACCCGCCAAGGTGATTTTGCCTCTCTCAAACGAGGACTTAATCCACTATAACCAAACTGATTACAACTGCACTTGCAAACTGCTGGTGACTAACAACAACCTCTAAGACACACTAGTCCTAGACTTCTTAAGAATTCTGACCTAACCGGTCCCTTAAGGAATACAATGCACAAGCCAAACTGCAAGTGACTGACAACACTAAACTCACTGTCTTAGTCTTCCTAACAATTCTGACCCAACTGGTCCTTTAGGGAACACAAATAACTGTTTGTTACAAAGGTTTGTTTACAATAATGATGCTTCTACACAAGCTGATGAGTAAATAGATTTTAAGAACAATATTGACTTAAGAATGATATTAACAATAGAGCGTATGAACAGTGAAAATTGCGGTGACCATTCTTGAAGTCTTCATGCCTTTATATAGCCATGTATAATATGACTGTTGAAGGATATTTTTGACATTTCATAATTATGGAAGCTTGAAAGATCGTGGGAGATAAATAGTACATTTGCGTCCGCCCTATCCAGAGTGGAGCAGTGTGTCCTTGTACTATTGTACTGTTGTACCACGTTGCTTAGTCTTCTCAAATTCCAGACTTCAGAGGCTTCTGAGAGCATGAGTTAGAAGAAGGGAAAACGTAACTTGGGTCTTAAGAGCTTCAAGTCTTCAGAGTCTGCAGAGCTACATCTTCTGAGTCTTCAGCACTTGGTCTTCAGAACCCGTTGTCTTCACAATCATAAGTCTTCAGCATCTAGACTTGTTCATCAGAACTTCTGTCTTCAGATCTTCAGAACTTGTTTTCTTAAGTCATTGTATCAGAGTCATGCAACTTCAGAGTCTTCTGAAGTAAATGTTGTTGTTCAGCAGAGCAATACGTAGCGCAGAAGTGGAAAAATTCTCTTATAATAACTTAGCCACGCTATTTATCAGAAGCAGAACCTGTTTATTAAATTCTAAAAAATAACAAACATTAGAATACCAAAATTATTCATACAAACATACTTGTTTGTTATCATCAAAACTCAGAGGTATTATTGCATAACCAAACCTTGTTCTAACAGTTGAGCCATGTCTAGAGGGTCTCCTTCAGAAGTCATGTCGTCAGTGAGGGGTGTGGACTGGGAAAATTTTACCTAGGCCCCACGGTGGGCGCCAAATGTTCTTGCCAAAAATGGTCAAAACACCAAAAGTGATAGTCTCCTCCTTTAGAGCAGAGAAGACTACATTGTCTATACTATGGAGTATGTTGTGATGGATATTTGGGGATTTGAGGGCTATACAGGTCCTGTATAATGCCTCAAGATGAATGTCTTGCTTAACCCTCATGCGGGAGCCCCATTATATAATTTGTTCTTTAACCTCAAAGTCAAACACATTGGATGCCAAAAATATTCAGATTCCATATCTCCTAAAAGAGAAAACAAGAAAACAAATCTAACAGAAACAGAAGTTTTATTGGTTAGAATGTAAGTAGCTTGTTTTTCAGAATTTGATTATGTGAATCTAAGTATTACGTTCATATTATATTTCTCCCCCTTTTTGTCATAATAAAAAAATAGAAATTTCATCAATATTAAAAAGATCAAAACAAGACAGGATCCTAACGTTCAGAGCAAACATGAAAAAGCCTAAGTGCCTAAGTTCCTAGGTTCAGAAGATGAAGGATTTGTGGTCAGCTTGCTCAGAATCTATTGAAGCATGTGCTGAAGAGAGTTGTTGACAACTTTCTGCTCAGAAAAGCATTCCTTGAAGATCTTCTGTTCCTCTTTCATAGTCTGATGATCCTCTTTGATCTTGTCAATTACACATTCCAAACGCACAAAGACAGGTTCAGAAGTGTTGAAAGTTTTATCTTTTTCTGCCAGTTCCTTTTCTGCAGCTATCTTAGCTTCGGCTTCCTTCTTCTCTTGCAACCTCTTTTCATCTTTTTGAATGAAATAACTCTTTATGTGAACAGGGAGGTCTTGAAGCTTCTGAAGTTCCTCAGCCGTCCACTGATTGAACATGTCCCATGAAGCACCCAAATCAGAGGGGTCTTCACTAGAATTTGTTTCATCAGAAAGTGTCTTGAACCTTGTAACCACACTGTCCTTAAAAATAGATATTGTTTCATCTAGGTTGAGAGGAAGGTCAGAGGTTTGATTTTCAGTTAATGGTTGAGCATATTCAACAGAGTCATCAAGAATGATGATATCGTTGTTTCGAGAAGATTCGGGATTATCAATTATGGGTTTTGGAAAAGGTTGTGGAGCAGTAAATGAAATTGGTAAAGGTGTGATGGTTGTTTGTGGATGTTCAGTGAGAATTTCTTCAGTGATTTGAATAGTTGGAGATGGTGGAATAGATGTGACAAGTGTTGGTTGGATAAAAATGGTGTAAATTGGTTAAGATGAGGTAATTTCAAGCCTTGGTGGAGTCAACTATAATAATGGAGGTGAAGTAGTGATTATTTCAGAAACGGGTATTGGAGAGGTGGTGACAACAGTAGAGAATATTGGTGGATGAGTGAATAAACATGGTTGGGTTGATGAGATGGGAAGAGATGAAGATAGATTTCTGTCAATAGAAGCAAATGCAGTGTCAGAAGACGAGTCAAAGGACTTACTTTGTTCTGGAGCGGAGGAAGTAGTTGTAGATGCCATCTTCATCTTCTTTGCTGATGGTCTGTCATCATTGTCACTTTTCTTTTTCTTGCCTTTCCCTTTTTTCTGAACAATTTTAGGGAGAGTATCCGGTAGATTTTCCATATCAATCCATGCATCTAATGATTCCTCCTTTTCATATTCTGTTCTTCTGGATTATAGTCATTTGAAAAAGGTGGAAATCCAGAGATTTGAAATCGAACAAAGTTAAGGTCAAACTGGTTTGGAATAGCAGGTCGACAGGTAATCTTCGTAAGAAGCTTCATATTCTTTAAGTTCTTTTCCCAAAAAGGCTATCCAGAAGATTTGTCTAGTTCCTTAGTGAACCCAACAACCAATAAATCTTTAACTAAGCCTGACTCAATGAAAATATCAGACAATAGTCTGCCATAAGGGATATGATTTCCCTTCTTGGTGGAACCAGTTCTTGAGTTAACTATAGACTCTCTCAAAAAGTTGAACAAAATGCAAGGGAGATGTATGTTCTTTCCTTTCAACAGGAAGTATAAAACATACTTCTGTGACAAATTAATGCAATCTGATGAATGAGAGGATGGACGATGATACATAGTTCCCAACATGATTTTAAACCAAACTCTTAAAGTATCTTTCAAGAGTGATGATGGTGGATCCTTTTTAGATTCTAGATCAGTTCCTTCTTCGAAAATAGCAGTTGTGGTCTTAGCTTCCCTTTGCTTATTTGGTTGAATATTGACGATTCTTAGTCCCTTTCCATCATGAGAGATTAAGTCACTGATAGTCTTTTCTATGGTGATGATTCGTCTTTCAAGCACAGTCGAAACAATGACATGTCTACTAGTGATTGCATGAATCCAGAAATCTTTGACCAAGTTTGGAAGTGAGGATCCTTGCAATCTGTTAAAGTAACCATTCCATCCTTGAGAATTGAGAGTATGAGTAAGATCACATCCATTATCCCTGAGGTTTTTGAAGTAAACCATGGATTCACTAAGAACTCGAAGTTCATCTACAGGCGTGTCGAGAAAGATAGGACATTCTTCAGGAATAATACACTGATATTCAAGTAACTTAGCTTTGGAGATAGTTTGATATGATTTCGCCATTGATGAAGATAATGGTGTTGCAGAGAGCTGAAAGGGTTTTAGGGTTTCTAAGAAAGAAGTGTGGGATGAAGTGGTATGAGCGAGTATATAATGTGTGATTGGAGTGAAGTTGAGTGGTGGTGAAGAATTAAACATAATAATTGGGATTAATAAATGAACGTAATCATGATTTAACCAATTCCAAGAAAAGTACTGCTCACGTGTTAATCACCCTTTAATTAAGTGACACGTTTTGATATCCTTAAAGTCTGGAAAACTAAAAGGTTTCCATCTGATCAGAGACACTTCTGACAAAGCATCTTCTGATAACTGAGGTTAAAAACAAATGCTTTTGAGTTTAAATGAAAATTTGATATCTTCAGACTCTGACTAAACACATCTGATTCTGATGAAATCTTACTCTGGACAATAGTCCATTTTCAGATGCTTAAGAATAAATAAGAATTTATCTTTAGCCAAGGGTTTTGTAAAAATATCAGCCCATTGATGGTCTGTATCTATAAATGTTAAACATAAAATTCCCTTCTTAACATAGTCTCTAATAAAATGGTGTTTAATTTCTATGTGCTTAGCCCTAGAGTGTAAGATTGGATTCTTACTTAAACAAATAGCAACAGTATTATCACAAAAGATAGGAATGTTACTCTCATGTATCTGATAATCTTCTAGCTGGTTCTTCATCCACAGCATTGGACTACTGCACAGAGACGCGGATATGTACTCTGCTTCTGCTGTTGAGAGAGCAATTGTTGATTGCCTCTTGCTTGACCACGAGATCAGATTCTTCCCGAGAAACTGGCAGTTTCCAGAGGTGCTTTTTATTTCCAATCTGTCTCCTGCGTAATCTGCATCACAATAACCAGAAAGAGAGTACTCTGATGTTTTCTCATACATCAAGCCAAGGTTAATAGTTCCTTTCAGATACCTTAGAATTCTTTTAACTGTAGTTAAATGAGATTCTATAGGATCTGATTGAAATCTAGCACACAAAGGAACACTGAAAAGAATATCAGGTCTAGAAGCAGTTAAGTACAAAAGAGAGCCTATCATACTAAGATAGAGCTTCTGACAAACCTTTCCACTTGCCTCTTCCTTTTCCAGAATACATGTTGGATGCATTGGAGTCTTAGCTGGTGTACAATCCATCATGTTGAATTTCTTCAAAAGTTCTTTGGTATACTTACTTTGATGAATGTAAGTAGCCTCTGATCTTTGGTCAATTTGAATTCCCAAAAAGAACTTCAATTCACCCATCAGACTCATTTCAAATTCTGACTGCATTAGCTTAGAAAACTCTTCACAAAGAGAGGGATTAGCAGAACCAAAAATAATATCATCAACGTAAATCTGAGCTATAAGTATGTCATTTTTGACCATTTAACAGAAGAAAGTGGTGTCAACCTTGCCTCTGGTTAAGTTATTTTCTAACAGAAAACTACTCAATTTGTCATACCAAGCTCTGGGAGCTTGTTTCAGACCATAGAGAGATTTTTTAAGTTTAAAAACAAAATCTAATTTTTCAGAATTTTCAAATCCAGAAGGTTGTTTGACATAAACTTCTTCTGTAATATAGCCATTCAAAAATGCACCCTTAACATCCATATGATATAATATGATGTTATGATTTACAGAAAAGGAAATTGATCGACGTATGGCTTCTAACCTGGCGAGTGGAGCAAAGGTTTCTGTATAGTCTATTCCTTCTTGTTGACTATAACCTTGTGCAACCAGTCGTGCCTTGTTTCTGACAACCTCACCCTTCTCATTGAGCTTGTTTCTGAATACCCATTTAGTTCCAATAACGTGGACACCTTTAGGCTTCTGAAAAAGATCCTAAACATTGTTCTTTGAAAACTGGTTAAGTTCTTCTTCCATCGCCAGAATCTAGTCTTTGTCCAGTAGAGCTTCATCAACAGATGTTGGCTCGATCAAAGACACCAAACTCATAAGTGTTTCTTCAGAAGGTTTAAAGGCTGATCTGGTTCTGATAGGAGCGTCCTTATTTTCCAGAATCAATTCTTCAGGGTGTGAAGTTGCAACTCTGCTTTTCTTTTGTTATGGAGGATCAGTGGGAGCAATAACAATATCAGAAGTAGAAGCTTCTGAATATTTGGGTTCTTCTGCCTTTTCCTTAGGTTCTGAAAAACTGATCTCCAAATCTGCAAACTTTTCAACTAGCTTTAACTTTTCAGAGTCAAGCTTATCATTAAATCTGACATGAATTGATTCTTCCACAATTCGTGATTATGTGTTATAGACTTTATAGCCTTTTGAGCGTTCAGAATATCCTAACAACAGACACTTCAGTGCTTTGGAATCAAACTTGCCCAGATTCTCTTTAGTGTTCAACATAAAACAGACACATCCAAAAGGATGAAAGTAAGAAATGTTGGGCTTTCTATTCTTCCATAATTCATAAGGAGTCTTAGTCAAAATAGGTCTTATTGAGATTCTATTTTGAATATAACATGGTGTGTTAATTACTTCTACCCAAAAGTGCTTAGCAATGTCAGTTTCTTAGATCATGGTGCGAGCCATTTCCTGCAATGTCATATTCTTTCTTTCTACAACCCCATTCTGTTGTGGAGTTCTAGGACAAGAGAAATCATGGGATATGCCATAAGAATCAAAAAGTTTTTCAAAGTCTTTGTTTTCAAAGTCTTTGTTTTCAAATTCTCCACCATGATCACTTCTAACTCTAACAATTTTGCAATTCTTTTCATTTTGCACTTGGGTGCAGAAGGAAGCAAACACAGAATGTGACTCATCCTTGTGTCTTAAGAATTTTACCCATGTCCAACGACTGTAATCATCAACGATGACTAGTCCATATTTGTTTCCATTGACTGAAGCAGTTTTCACTGGTCTAAATAAGTCAACGTGAAGAAGTTCTAATGGTTTAGAGGTAGAAACAATCGTTTTTGCTTTAAAGGAAGTTTTTGAAAACTTGCATTTCTGACATGCTTCACAAAGAGCATCTGAAGAATACTTCAGATTGGGCAAGCTCCTTACAAGTCCTAGCTTGTTCAGCTGAGAAATTCTTCTCAAGCTAACATGACCCAAACGTCTGTGCCAGACCCATTGCTCTTCATTAACAGACAGAAGACATTTTACATTCTGATTTTTTTAAATCTGATAGTCGGATTTTGTTAGTATTGTTTTTCCTCTTACCATTGAACAAAACTGACTCATCCTTCTGACTAACAGCCTTACAGGACGTTTGATTAAATATAACGTCATAACCATTGTTACTAAGTTAACTAATTGACAATAAGTTATGCATTATACCCTCAACTAAAAGAACGTTGTTAATGGAAGGAAGTTTACCATTACCAACAGTTCCAGAGCCAGTGATCTTTCCCTTCTGGTTTCCTCCGAAACCAACGACGCCTCCAGACTTAAGTTCCAAATCTTGGAACATATGCCTTTCTCCCGTCATGTGTCACGAGCATCCACTGTCCAGGTACCATGACTGGTGTTTCAGTGGCGCCATCAAGGATGTCTGAAACATAGATTATCTCACTCTTAGGTACCCATTTTCTGGGTCCTTTCTTGTTAGTCTTTCCAGAGGTTCTGACACCTTTGGATTTCTGTGCAACGGGATAATCAAGTGAAATTTGTGCATGATATTTAGACTTAGAAGTTTTCTTCTATGTCTCTGATTGTGGTGCAAAAGACTCATAACCTTCTAGTTTAGAACATTTCAATTTGGTGCCAGCAGGCACAAAATGTTCATACAGAGGTTTTAGTTTAATACTCAGAGCCTCATCAATTGGTTTTGATGGTCCTGAATATCCTAGACCTATACTTCCATTTCTGCTAACTCCATAGATCATTAAAGTCATCTTGCTTCTATCTATGCTTTTAGAAAGGAAGTGCTGAAAAACTCTATCTTAGTAGTGTTCTCAGAAGCAACCACAAAAGTATTTTTCAGAGTTTTGTGTTTACTTAGAAGAAGTTGATACCTTTTCATAAGTTCTGATAAACCTAATTCAAGTTCAGAACTAGATAAGGAAGAAAGTACCTCTTTGTCGTCATCAGAGTCTGACTCTTTATCAAGTGTCAGTTGATCCTCTGATAAGGCTTCACTCATGCTGGTCTTTGCCATAAGTGCCACGTTGGCATGTTCTTCTTCAGAATCTTCTTCTTCTGACTCTGAATCGTCCTAAGTTGCCATAAGACCCTTTTTGGCTTTGAAAACCTTCTTAGGTTTTCTATCTTTCTTGAGCTTTGGACACTCGTTCCTATAATGTCCAGGCTCCTTGCATTCGTAACAAGTAGCTTCTTTTTCAGAAGCTTTCCTTTGACCATATGTAGATTCAGATCTACCTTTTCTTCTGAACTTGCTCTTTCTGTGTTTCCACAGTTGGTTTATCTTTCTTGATATGAGAGACAACTCATCTTCGTCTGAATCTTCTTCTGATTCTTCTGAGTTCTCCTCTATTTAGTAAGCCTTTGTCTTTTCAGACTTAGACTTCAGAGCAACAAACTTACCTCTTTTCTGAGGTTCATCTTCTTGAAGTTCTATCTCATGAATTCTTAAAGAACTAATCAGTTCCTCAAGACTTGTGTTGTTCAGATCTTTTGCCATTTTCAAAGCAGTTACCATTGGTCTCCATTTTACAGGCAGATTCCTGATAATCTTCTTGACATGATCAGCAGTAAAATAACCTTTGTCCAGAACTCTGAGTCCTGCAACAAGCATCTGGAATCTTGAAAACATAGTTTCCACATATTCGTCGTCTTCCATTCTGAAGGCCTCATACTTCTGGATTAGGGCCAGAGCTATTGTCTCCTTGACTTGAGCGTTGTCTTCATGAGTCGTCTGAAGAGAGTCAAAGATAGATTTTGCAGTGTCTCTATTTGTAATCTTTTCATACTCTGTGTATGAAATAGCATTTAGCATAATCGTTCTCGCTCTGTGATGATTCTTGTAGGTTTTCTTTTGAGCCTCTGTAAATGAGCTTCTGGCAATCTTTTTGCCTTCAGCATCTACTGGATGTTTGTAGCCATCAACTACCAAATCCCATAGATCCAAATCAAATCCCAGAAAGTAACTTCCGTTTCTGTCTTTCCAATAGTCAAATTTCTCGCCATCAAAGATAGGAGGTTTTGCACTATATGAGAAGTACCAGTTGGGGCAGCCATTGTTTTTCACACTTTGGATCGGTACTGAACACTGTTAGGTGCTTGATAAAAATTCAACCTTTTTATCTACTCAGAACTGGAGCTCTGATGCCAATTAAAAGTGTGAAAAACACAAGAAAGGGGGGTTTGAATTGGGTTTTAAAAATAAAACTATTTTCTAAAAATAATCCCCTTTACAAACAGACTTCACTTCTTGATAATAAAGCAAGAAAAACTGAAAAGAAAGAACACAGTATGTTTATACTAGTTCACTTGAGAAATCCTCAAGCTAGTCTAGTCCACCCGCCAAGGTGATTTTGCCTCTCTCAAACGAGGACTTAATCCACTATAACTAAACTGATTACAACTGCACTAGCAAACTGCTGGTGACTAACAACAACCTCTAAGACACACTAGTCCTAGACTTCTTAAGAATTCTAACCTAACCAGTCCCTTAAGGAATACAATGCACAAGCCAAACTGCAAGTGACTGACAACACTAAAACGCACTGTCTTAGTCTTCCTAAAAATTCTGACCCAACTGGTCCTTTAGGGAACACAAACAACTGTTTGTTACAAAGGTTTGTTTACAATAATGATGCTTCTACACAAGCTGATGAGTAAACAGATTTTAAAGGCAATATTGACTTAAGAATGATATTAACAATAAAGCGTATGAACAGTGAAAATTGCGGTGACCATTCTTGAAGTCTTCACGCCTTTATATAGCCATATATAATATGACTGATGAAGGATATTTCTGACATTTCAAAATTATGGCAGCTTGAAGGATCGTGGGAGACAAATAGTACATTTTCTTCCGCCCTATCCGGAGTAGAGCAGTGTGTCCTTGTATTGTTGTACCACGTTGCTTAGTTTTCTCAACTTCCAGACTTCAGAAGCTTCTGAGAGCATGAGTTAGAAGAAGGGAAAACGTAACTTGGGTCTTAAGAGCTTCAAGTCTTCAGAGTCTGCAGAGCTACATCTTTAGAGTCTTCAGCACTTGGTCTTCAGAACTCATTGTCTTCACAATCATAAGTCTTCAGCATCTGGACTTATTCATCAGAACTTCTGTCTTCAGATCTTCAAAACTTGTTTTCTTAAGTCATTGTATCAGAGCCATGCAACTTCAGAGTCTTCTGAAGTAAATACTGCTGTTCAGCAGAGCAATACGTAGCACAGAAGCGGAACAATTCTCTTCTAATAACTTAACCACGCTATTTATCAGAAGCAGAACCTGTTTGTTAAATTCTCAAAAATAACAAACATTAGAATACCAAAATTGTTCATACAAACATACTTGTTTGTTATCATCAAAACTCAAGGTATTATTTCAGAACCAAACCTTGTTCTAACAGTTGAGCCATGTCTGGAGGGTCTCCTTCAGAAGTCATGTTGTCAGTGAGGGCTGTGGCTTGGGAAAGTTTTACCTAGGCCCCACGGTGGGTGCCAAATGTTCTTGCCAAAAATGGTAAAAACACCAAAAATGCTAGTCTCCTCCTTTAGGGCAGAGAAGACTACTGTCTATACTATGAAGTATGTTGTGATGGATATTTGGGGATTTGAGGGCTATACAGGTGATGTCATAATTTGTTCTTTAATTCAAGCCATTAAGAGAAGCCTCTAGGAGTTCTAGCGTTATGCGACCATCATTGTCGTTACCTTCATCAATGAATACATGCATTGAAGTCCTTGATAACGTACATGTTGATGTGCCTCCACCGTTACAAAAGATGGAGTGACACCTGACGAGCATGTATCCAACATCGATGTCAAGTAGAGTGAAGTACCCAGCCCCATGATAACTCGGCAGGATGGGAATCGGGCTCTATGCTTGGTCCCGGTTATGCATGAGGCTTGTTTAGCTCTCTTCATTGTACGATTTCTACTACTACCATCATCTGGTCCGTGTTCACCCTTATCCGACTACTAAAATCGACTTTAAATATATTTGGCATGTACAAATTAGGCTTGAGTGTGTGGTGACTATTGCTTCTCTTGTATCAACTTTGCAACTTAATAATTCATATCTCAATTCTAGTTTTAGAATTGGGGGCAAACGTACCCGAAGCGAGGACGAAAGGGGAACTGCCTAAACAAATCCAGTGTTATTCTCTCTTTCTCTATCGCTTTAATTTGTGTTGTTCACGTTTGTGTAATATCAATTGCTCGATAAATTTTCTGCTATTGTGTAGTGCTGAAATTCTGTTTTGAAAACTCATTACAATCACTTGAGTTGTAATTGTGAAAAATTCTGCACTAACATTACATAGGAAATTCAACTTGGGGTGTTTTGCACACCAAGTGTTCGAATTGATCGCACATAAACTGTTTGTGATATTGTCAATTTAAGTTTACATTTCACAAGTCATTGGAAATTTGATAAACTACAGTGATCATTACTTGTATTAATTAATTGGCAAATTATTGATTCGTTTTCTCATTGAATTCAATTCCATTTGGTTTTGCATATCCGATCTTACCAATAACGGTTTGTTGAGACGATTTATTTTCTCGGCCGCTTCCACACATTTTTGAAAATAAATTTTTAAGCGTCGACTCCATTTAAAATTAGTGATCTATTCAACCCCCCATCTAGATCATTTCCATCGTCTAACAAGTGGTATCACGAGCACCAGTTTATCCAGTGCTTCGCATATAACTTTTTAGAAAATGGCTAATGAACCAAAAGGGGCGTACAATAGAGCACCAGTTTTTAACGGTGAGAACTATAGTTATTGGAAAGATTGTATGCGCGTGCATATCAATTCTACTGATAGAAAGGTATGGAACGTTATACAAAATGGTCCTATAAAAATCACTATGACTAATGTGTCGCTCCCGAAAGATTCACATCCAACGGTACAAACGCGAGAGTGGCGCAGAAGACACTGAGTCGCCAGCAATGTGTATTTATCCCGGGAGAGGGAAAGGAAACACTGCATAAACCTGAAGAGAAAGGGGGAAAGACATGGTCATCGCAACCATAGTCCGGGTTCGGGAGTCGGTTATGCGAGGGGAAGGTGTTAGCACCCCACACATCCATCGTACTCGATGGGATCCACGCTTGTTGTCTAAACGGAGGGTGAGCTGTCCTACTATCTATGGCTGAACAAAAGAAAACGGGGATGGGGGTGACTAAGACGGACTCGGTAGGACATATTCGATGCCCTAGGCCTACGTACTCTCAGTGCAATGGGAAAGTCAGAGTCAACGTAGTTCGGACGGAAACTGTGGGGGAAGGTTGCTCGCTAAGACAATCGCTGTCTTGTGCCTACATATCCTCAATCGGACGAGACAGAGGAATCACAGCTGATGTAGTTCGTGGGTACGACCACGAATGGGTAAGTGTTTTTTACGTGAGCGACGAGCTCTTTTCTAAAAGTGAAATTTGAAACCCAACAATCCCGAAGGATAAAAAGATTTGAATTTGTTTTGTATTTTTTAGACAGAAGTGTTTTTTAAGTTAGTTCATAACTTGCATTGCACCAAAGTCCAGGGCACAGGGATGAATACTTAACGAATCTTCCCAAGACAGGACGCTCGCTAAGCACTCTAGAAAGATGAGAGGAAGCCCCTCATTTCTCATTCCCCACGCTTAAGGCTCGTGCGCAATACACTTTATCTTTATTAAGTGTTTTCAAGAAGTTTTGAGATGAGAAGAGAGAAGACCCAAAGGAAACTCTAAATGGAAACTAAAAGTCCTAATGTTATCATGCATGGATGACCTATGGTTAGTGAGGCTTGGGAGGGACAACTACCTAAAACCTAATGCTAATCCTACTCCAAGCTTAATAAAAAATTAAGTTGGACTAGGTAGCTCTAAAGGGAGAGAATCCAAGACTTAACCAAGTCTTGAGATTCATGGGAGGAAGAGAGTGAAAGAGAAGAGATGAGAAAGAGAAGGATGAAATAAGAAACAAGATAGGGTATCAAGCACATCATATCAAGTACATCCAACTCACATCAATAAACAAGTCTCAAATATCATGCAAAACATCTCAAGTAAGCATGCAAAGGTAATCATGAAAGAATGCAAGCATACTTATATGAAATGCACAATTAAGCACCAATGAACTTCATATCAAGATGAAATGAGAAAAATAAGATGAAGATGAAAGCAAGTCAGAACCAAGATCATAACATCATCAACAATTCTCATGTGCAAGAGAAGATCAAAACATGAACATATATGCAGCAAAGAAAATCCACAAAAGAAAATCAAAGTCCAAGCACATAAAGCATATCCAAACATGATCCACAAATTGTAAAATTTGGTCACAAGGGACCTCAACCAGAGGTAAACATCATAGCAAACACTCATGCAAAGAATCGCAAAGAAACTCACTCAATTAGGCATGGCAAAACAATTAGGGTTAAGAGATGTCAAGAGATGATCATGCATAATTCACTTAAGCACAAATTATCAAACACATATCAAATGAAATTAAAAAATTGTGAAATTAAAACCCAAGTGACCTGAGTCAGAAGCTAGCAACATACCAAAAGATCACACAAAAATTCACAAGTTAAGTACCTCAAACAATGTTTCAAAGTTGCATAAGAACAAAGAAGAACAATGCACAAATAGAGGGACTAAAATGAAATATGGAAAGAGTTTAAAAATATGAGAAAAATATTTTTAAGGACCTCAAGATGTCCTCTGAAATATGCAAAAAGAATGGGATGCAAACCATACACCAATGATGAGAACAAAAATCAACAAGATCAAGTGTGCACAAGTGAAGAAATTCACAAAGAAATTAATCAAACAATTAATTCAGATGCACAAAATAAAATAAAAATGGAAAATAAAATTTGACAAAATTTTATAAAATACTAAAGATGCTTCATGATGTTTTTGGTGATTTTTAGATGCATAAAACTAATTTTAAAAATCAAAAATGAAAATGAAACAAACAAATAAAATAAAAAGAAAATGAAACAAGCCAGGGGTGCATACAAAGCAATTTACACGTTGGAAAATATAATGGGCTCAAGGAGGGGGTGGAAAAAGCAAACCCAGTCCACTCAATTAGTCAGCGCATACCAAACAAAAAACAAGGACCCAGTCAACATGATTGACTCACACCAGCCACAAGATTAATCCAACACTCCACATTCAGTCAATCAAAATCACAAGTAATCAAGATGAAAGGCCAGGATCAAGAGTTCATGGTAGCAACAATACATACGCGCACATCCAATCATCAGAAATTAAAACACATCACGTGAATAACACATGGAATTTTAAATGCGTTGGCGCAATCAAAGCCATCAGATCAAATCAACGTGCACAAATAAATCATCAAATCAAATATTAAACAAGATGTGTGGCTCAGATCTGAAGCACATGATAACAATCATGGATTAACAAACACACAATCAATAAAATAAATGATAATTTTAAAAGACATGGCCAAGCAATATTTCATCTCCTTCCTCCAAATCTCAGGTGACCTGAACAGAAACCAGACGCCGGAACCCTAGTTCCGGTCGTCTTCTCCGGCGACCTGTACTTCAAACTTTTCCAGAATTTGCAAACAAGTACACCATTCCACTCAGATTTCAACAAGGATCAAGAATATGCAATTTATTTCAACAGATCATCAACACACAAGGCAAATCCAAGAGATAAAGTTTAGATCTAAAAACTTCAGATCCAAAATACAGCCATAATACACGTCCAAATTCACAACAAATCATATCAGAATCATCAGTAAGTCATGAGGAACAAAATGCACACCATAAAATCAAGTTATATGATGATGAATTTCACACTAACCTGAGAATTGCAGAGCTTAAAATACACCAAGAAAACCCTCTGGAAGCTGCAGATCTACTCCTTAGAACCTCTTATTGCAAAATAAATGCAATTAGAGCTTGGAATCGTGCTAGATCTTGAGGTTTAAACTTGAACCTTCCAAAACTGAATCTGATGAAAAACTCACTCTCAGCTTCAATCAATGGTTGATTTTTGCTCTATTTACTTCACTGATCAAGAATGTGAAATAAAATCTCAAAGAAACTCCAAGGAGAGTGAGTTTCGAAGAGAGAAAGAGTGAGAGCAAAAATTGGAATTCTGAGCAAATGAGAGTGCATGAGCATGAAATGAACATGTGATCCTTCTTATAAATAATGAATCTTGACATTTGAGGACCATATGAGGGCATAAGACCTTAAAAATAATGAAGAAGACCTCAAAATTCCATGGTTGACTTTCCTCCTTACAGTTGACTTTTCTTGGTTCACAAGCAACTGATCCACTGAACATCTTCCACAATGAACCACTAGCCAAGCCTTCCTCTATGAGTGTTTATGAGCATATGGAACCCATGAGAGCATGCTTGAATCCATAAAGTTTTCTTAAGAAGCTCTTTGAACCCAAGAATCCTAATTTGATCCCTCTGGTTAGGAGGGAAAGATTCACTTGAAATCCCTTGCCATTCTTGATCTTATGAAGATATGATGACCTCCACAAAACACCTTGAGGCTTGAGACTCCTTTGAGATGAACCAAGTACCTTGATCCCATGCTAAGAACCAATGCTATGCACAAATGCTAATGCAAGAAATGCAAAGAAACATAAGCCAGTTAGCTTCAAACAAAAGAGCAAATTTTGGGTTGTTACAGCTGCCCCTATTTAATCAACTTGGTCCTGAAGGTATGATAGCAACGGCTGTCATGCGTTCAAAGGATTCACGGAGATTGAATACCAAAAGAAACTTGAAATTTGCAATCCTCAAAGGAGGGACGACTCCACTGGGGAATAAGCAATAAATGCTGCACTGTCACAACACAGACGAGTGTTAGCCACGCTGGGGATAAACACGGACGGGTGCCAAGGAATCAAAGATATCAGATACGGACGGGTATCGAGAAGGTACACGGACGGGTGTAAAAAGGTTCAATACGGACGGGTATCGAAAAGATACACGGACGGGTGTATAGAGGTTCAATACAAACGGGTATCGAAAAGATACATGGACGGGTGTAAAGAGGTTTAATACGGACGGGTATCGAAAAGGTACACGGACGGGTGTAAAGAGGTTTCAATATGGAAGGGTATCGAAAAGGTACACGGACGGGTGTAATGAGGTTTCAATACAGACGAGTATCGAAAAGGTACACGGACGGGTGTAAAAGGGTTCAATACGGACGAGTATCGAAAGATACACGGACGGGTGTAAAAGGGTTCAATACGGACGGGTATCGAAAGATACAAGGATGGGTGTCTGACGGTAAAAACCTTGAGGGGATAAACTAAAGGACCGCCTAGACGAAGGGGTGAAAAGAGATCATGGGTTCACAATCCTGGCAAAACACTCTGCCGTGGGACTGTCAAATATTGCTTTGAATGACTAAACCCAACACTTGTGGAGTAATGTCGAATGATATTCTCCTGAAATCCGGTTTTCCTGACGAAGGAAAACTCAAACCTGGCTTATGCTTTGAATGCATATGTTTGAATTTTTCCGTAATGCTCCACACGAAGTGGAAATGCTACGCGTTTAGGAGGATGCCATGCAAAAAATACTTATGCAATGCAAAAAGACCGTCCCAGCGAAATAAACGCTAAGAACAGAAGCAGCTCCACTGAGGACGACAAACTACATTGTCATCAAACCAAAGAACATATTGAGGAAAACTTCACCCTGCTGGGGAAGATCACAATCACCAATTCTACTGGAGATGGATGAATCTCCGAGAGAAAACCCACTAAATTGGGGAGGAACTGAAAACTGAAGATGGAAACTCCTCCGCCGGGGATGACCACATGTTTCAGAACCTGGATTTAAAACCTGCTGGGGATACTAATCGCCAACAAACTCTGCTTGGGGGATGAAAACCAAATACTGAAAATGGAAACTCCTCCGCTGGGGATCACCAAATACTTCAGAACTTGGATTTGACGCCTGCCAAAAATGATTGGACTTAAGACCTGCTGGGGATACCAATCAGCACCAGACTCTGCTTGGGGATATGAGCACCTTTATCCTGCTGAAGAGTACTAATCATCATCGGCACACCTGCTTGGAAAAAAGTAGTTGTCAACATCCACTCTGCTAGGGGATAAACAAATGTTTCCTGACTAGCTGAGGAAAAATGACTGCCCCATATTCTGTGGGGAAACACCATCTTTGATCAAAGAAGATGCTCCATCAATCTCTTGTTGGAGAGGCTGCAGAAATGACAATTTCTGGCTACCTGCTGAGGAAAGATGAGCTAAATCACAACTCTGGCTGGGGGTAAACCTCTGATATCCTACTGAGGGGGACGATCCTCAACGACTCTGCTTGGGAAATTACTTCTTTATACTCTGTTGAGGAAGACGATCCTCGATACTCTGACTGGGGAGAGCATCAAACTGCTGAAGATGATCAGACTTCAAAATTGGGGAGCAAAGCTCTACTGGGGAGGTACACCTGTCATCCTGCAAAACCAACAGAAAGGTCTACGTGCAAATATAATTTCTTTGATTATCATCATAGTGACTGACGCCTAAGCAATTGCCACTGTTTTCCAACTTGTTTCATAGAGCTCAACATTTTAGCATGTAATGTTTATAAAAAATATCGGACATTTTCACAAACAAAACAGGTAAAACAAAAACAAAAGCTCTTTGACTGAAATGCAAACTTTATTGAATGATCAGCCTATAAATAGGCATTTACATTTGGAAGCAATTCCTGAAAAGAGGTAATTGCGCAAAAAGTAAAAGAAAATACACATGTCGGCAATGTGGGGAACAGACATCCACCATGACTCGACTCAACTATAACCCATATGACTTGTTTATCCGCAGATGCTTTGACCTTTGAAGATGACTGACTGGACTGATTCCTTTCCTTTGAATTTTCCAAGTGTGAATAGCGATCACAGATCAAACGCGGATCGTAGTCTTTGCTTTTAAATCCCTAACTTTTGCCTGGATCGCCCTTTTCGGGTTTTCAATCCACCGGGATACCCTTTTTTGCCAAAGTTGCCTTTTCAGGTTTTCAACCTTGCGGGTTTATTTCTTTTTTTTCTTTTTATCCCTAATTTTTGCCCGAACCTTTTCTTTTTATGGTTCGCCAAGATGCCCCATTTTTTCCTGAACCTTCTTTTTATGTTCAGCGGGTCTTTTTTATGCAAAGTATTTTTTGACTACATCCGCGTTCACAGGGGACGTAAAATCTTCGCCATCCATAGTTGAGAGTAATAAGGCTCCACCAGAGAAAACCTGTCTTACTACATACGACCCTTCGTAATTCGGAGTCCACTTGCCCCTGTGATCTGTTTGAGGAGGAGTGATCCTTTTCAGGACTAGCTCACCAGCCTAAAAACACCGAGGACACACTTTCTGATCAAATGCTTTTTTCATCCTGCTCTGATACAACCGGCCATGCGCAATGGCTTTTAATCTCTTCTCCTCAATGAGGTTCAGTTCATTCAGCCGGGAACGCACCCACTCAGCTTCATCAAGCTTCACGTCTGTCAAAATTCTCAAAGAAGGAATCTCAACTTCTAATGGCATAACTGCTTCCATACCATACACCAGTGAGAAAGGGGTTGCCCCAGTTGATGTGCGTACCGAAGTACGATATCCATGCAAAGCGTAAGGCAACATCTCATGCCAATCCTTGTATGTCACTACCATTTTCTGCACAATCTTCTTTATGTTCTTATTAGTCGCTTCAACGGCCCCATTCATCTTTGGGCGATAGGGAGAAGAATTGTGATGCTCAATCTTAAAGTTCTGGCATAGCTCCTTCGTCATCTTGTTGTTCAGATTTGAACCATTATCAGTAATGATTCTCTCTGGGACTCCATACCGGCAGATGATGTCCTTCTTAATAAACCGGGCTACCACTTGTCTGGTGACGTTGGCATACGATACTGCTTCCACCCACTTCGTGAAATAATCAATAGCCACCAGGATAAAACGATGTCCATTCGAAGCAGTCGGCTCGATCTTCCCAATCATGTCAATGCCCCACATGGCAAAAGGCCAAGGCGATGACAAAACATTCAGAGGAGTAGGCGGTACGTGCACTTTATCAGCATAAATCTGGCATTTATGACATTTTCGGGCGTATTTAAAACAATCAGACTCCATAGTCATCCAATAATACCCTGCTCTTAACAATTTTCTTGCCATAGCATGCCCATTGGCATGAGTACCGAAGGAACCTTCGTGAACTTCTTCCATTAACAAACCTGCCTCGTGTTCATCAACACAACGTAGCAAGACCATGTCAAAGTTTCTCTTGTACAACACACCATCTTTGTTCAAAAAGAAGTTTCCTGATAACCTCCTCAATGTCTTTTTATCCTTGGAAGATACCCCAGCTGGGTATTCCTGACTCTTCAAAAAGACTTTGATGTCATGATACCAAGGCTTGCCATCTGATACACCTTCAACCGCAAACACAAAAGCAGGTCTGTCCAAGCGCATGATTCTAATTGAAGGAGTTTCATTCCAACGATTCACTTAATACATTAATGACAATGTTGCCAACGCATCAGCCATCTGATTCTCTATCCGGGGAATGTGATGGAAGTCTACTCTATCAAAGAAAGGTAACAACCTTCTGGCATAGTTGTTATACGGAACAAGATTCGCTTGACGAGTCTTCCATTCACCTGTAATCTGATTAACCACCAACGCAGAATCACCATAAACATCGAGGTTCTTGATTCTCAAATCAATTGCTTCTTCTAACCCCATGATGCATGCTTCATACTCTGCCTCATTGTTGGTGCATACGAACGCTAATCAGGCAGTGAAAGGTATATGAGAACCCTTTGGAGTCGTAATGATTGCCCCGATTCCGTTACCATATGAATTGATAGCTCCGTCAAAGACCAACTTCCACTGAGATCCAATCTCAGGTCCTTCATCAGGCAAAGGCTCTTCACAATCCTTCATCTTCAGATACATGATATGCTCATCCAGAAATTCAAACTTCATCGGTTGATAATCCTCAATTGGCTGTTCGGCAAAATATTCTGACAAAACACTTCCCTTAATGGCCTTTTGGGAAACATACTGAATATCGTATTCTGTCAGAACCATCTGCCAACGGGCTATTCTACCAGAATGTGCTTGCTTCTCAAACACATACTTGATCGGATCCATCTTCGAAATCAAGAGGGTTGTGTGGTTTAACATATACTGCCTCAAACGCTTAGCGGCCCAAGCGAGTGCACAACATGTTTTCTCCAGCATCGAGTACCTTGACTCGCAATCAGTAAACTTTTTACTCAAGTAGTAGATGACGTGCTCCTTTCTACCTGACTCGTCTTGTTGACCGAGCACACAACCCATTGAATTCTCAAGAACCGTGAGATACATAATCAAAGGCCTTCCTGGCACTGGTGGCATAAGGACCGGAGGTTCCTGCAAGTATTCTTTAATCTTTTCAAATGCCTTTTGACAATTTTCATTCCACTTGACCGCTTGATCTTTTCTTAGCAACTTGAAGGTTGGTTCACACGTGGCTGTGAGATGTGAGATGAACCTAGCAATGTAGTTTAATCTCCCCAAGAAACCATGAACCTCTTTTTCTGTTTTTGGCACAGGCATTTCTTGTATGGCTTTTACCTTTGCAGGATCAACCTCGATACCTTTTTCACTACAATAAACCCCAACAATTTTCCTGATCTCACCCCGAAGGTGCATTTGTTTGGATTCAACCTCAGTCTGAATTTCCTCAATCTTTCAAATAGCTTATGAAGATTCACCAGATGTTCTTCCTCCGTCTGCGACTTCGCAATCATGTCATCAACATAGACCTCAATCTCTTTGTGAATAATGTCATAAAAGAGAGTCACCATCGCCCGCTGATAGGTTGTCCCTGCATTTTTTAATCCAAAGGGCATCACTTTGTAGCAAAAAGTTCCCCACGGTGTTATGAATGTTGTTTTCTCCATGTCCTCTGAGGCCATCTTGATTTGGTTATACCCAGAGAAACCATCCATGAAGGAAAACACCAAATACTGAGCAGTATTGTCAACTAACACGTCAATGTGAGGGAGTGGGAAATCGTCCTTTGGGCTTGCTCTGTTCAAATCCCTGTAATCAACACACATCCTGACCTTCCCATCCTTCTTAGGTACAGGCACGATGTTAGCAACCCATGGAGGATAATTTGTTACGGCAAGAAAACCGGCATCTAGCTGTTTCTGAACCTCTTCCTTGATTTTGACAGACATCTCCGGTTTAGTTCTTCTCAACTTTTGTTTGACCGGAGCACAACCTTCTTTAAGTGGTAGCCGGTGTACAACAATATTAGTATCGAGCCCAGGCATGTCTTGGTAAGACCAGGCGAAGATGTCCACATACTCACGGAGCATTTCAATCAATCTTCCCTTGACACTGTCTTCCAATGCAGCCCCTATCCTTACTTCTTTTCTGGCGTCCTCGGTTCCCAGATTCACAATCTCAATTTCCTCCTGATGAGGTAGGATGACCCTCTCTTCTTGCTTCAACAATCTGGCCAACTCTTCGGGCAGTTCACAATCTTCGTCAGTCTCTTCTTCAGCCTGATAGATTGGATTGTCAAAGTCATACCGAGCTATAGCTAAGTCATGATTGGTGTCATCTGAACAAAGAGACCTGCATGATTGATGAGGTATGTCTTATTATGTATGCAATAAAAGACACACATTGCCATTTTGATGTGGGTTTTTAATGCATAAAATAAAACAGAAAGACAGAGATCAAAATATTTGAGTGTGAAAAGTCCTTTATTGATGATAAAGCAAAACATGCAACAGTTAAAAGCCCTACAAATAAAATCACTACGTCTTGGACAGAACGCAGGATTAACATAATAGGAAAACAAAGCAATTACTCGAAGCTAGTCACTTGAATGACTTTTTCAGAAGACCAGTTGCACAGACTTTCTCCCGGGACACAAGGGCGGATCCAGCTATCCATGTCACAATCACTGTCCCCTTCTTCCTCAATGGCATTAACTCTGTCGAAGAAAACACCGGCACTGGTGAAACGGACTGGGCCATAGAATTTGGGAGGATCCCTAGCTCTCCTGGGTGGCTTGTATCCCAATCCATAGGTATTCCCTTTCGGCTGAACTTCAACCACTTGGCCCCACCTCTGTGAGCTACCAGCCTCAACCACAGGTTTGGCGTCTTTAAAGGAAGACATAGAGATCTCAGGCTGATTTGCCCCTGCAGGCTGCTCTATAACTTCAGACTGGACAACCTCTTCAGAAACCTTCACCTTCTCAAATCCCTGACACAAAGTTTCACGGATTTCACCATCCACTTCCACGTATTTGAAGGTTGACAGCTGACTAATCATTATGTCTTCCTCTCCGCAGACGGTCACCACATGACCATCAACCATGTATTTCAGCTTTTGATGCAAAGTGGAGGTTACAGCGCCTGCACCATGGATCCAAGGACGACCCAACAGACAGCTGTATGCTGGCTGAATATCCATTATATAAAATGTTGCATCAAAGATTTCTGGCCCAACCTTGATCGGAAGCACAATCTCACCAAAGATAGATCTCTTCGAGCCATCAAAAGCTCGCACCACCAAGTCACTTGGTGTACAAATAAGTCCCCTGGTATCCAACTTTATTAATGCTTTCTTTGGCAATACATTCAACGATGATCCAGTATCAACCAACACATGTGACATCAGTGAACCACGACACTCAATCGAAATATGAAAGGCATTGTTATGATTCCTTCCAGCAGGAGTCAAATCAAGATCTGTGAAACCCAAGCCATTACCCGCATTCACGTGCGCTACAACCCCTTCCAGCTGGTTAACAGAAATCTCTTGAGGAACATAGGCCGCATTCAAAACTTTCAGAAGAGCATTCCTATGAGCTTCAGAGCATAGCAACAATGACAGAATAGAAATCTTCGACGGGGTTTGATGTAACTGGTCCACAATTTTGTAATCACTTTCCCGGATGAGTCTCATAAACTCCTCTACATTTTCAGAAAAAGCATCACCAGCCGGCTTTACCGTAGAATCAATAATCACTGGAGTCTGAACAGAACCATCAATTACCTATTTTCCTTTATCTTGCCTAAAAGTACTGGGTTGATCATTAACAGGAGTAAGCACTCTACCACTTCTCGTTATAGCATCGGTCTCAACCTTAGCCTCAGAATTAGAACTCACTGATGAAGTAGCCATTAATTCCTGCTTTTATCCATTGACAAACACCTCGGCGCCATGATTCCAGGGAATAGCCTTAGTACTTTCATACGGAATGGGTCCAGCCCTTGTGATAACAACTGGAGGTGGCCTTGCCGGACCTGAAATAGTAACCGTCTTGAAAGGAATGGTGATAGTAGCAACCTTCTCACTAACAACCTCTTGCTGATTACCTCTATTAAACTGTAAGCAGCCCTCATCAATCAGATTCTGGATACCCATCTTCAACGAATCACAACCATTATCCTTCATCAAACAATTTGAATAGTTCTCAGCGCAACCCGGATAGATGCCACCCTTTAGTAGCCTATTTTTAACCACAGCCAGCGGAGTCTTCAGCTCCTCAACATCCATGATCAAGTTCAAAACTTCACATTCCTCAATTATCGCATTCACCCTCGGCCTATTGTGATAAGGCATCGGGTTTTGAATAACATTGGGCCTGTCATTCGAGAAATTGATAGCCTTGGAGTCTACAAGGTCTTGCACCTTGTGATGAAACGCCCTACATTTCTCCACAGTGTGCCCCGGAGCACCAGAGTGAAAATTGTAGTGTGCGTTAGCATCGTAGCCTCGTGGGAGCTCCCCTGTTGGTGGAGCCAGGGTACGGAGCTCAACTAGACGCAACTGCAGCAAATGTTGCAACAACTTTGCATACGACATCGGTGGTTGCTCAAAATGCCTCTTTGCATTTCTTTGTCTATTCTGATACTGGCCCTGCTGCCTGTTCTGATTACCATTATTCCTTTGTTGCTGTGGTGGAGGTAACGTTGCTGGGATGGTTACCGATGCTACTTGTTGATTATTGCTCTGACGCTGTTTCCCTTTTCCCTTGTAAGATGATATAACATTGGCCTCTCCTTTCTTCTTATAACCATCAAATGGCTTCTTTCCATGCCCGGAGGATGATCCGTCACCACTAGAAACTTTTCCAGCCTTAATTCTAACCTCTACCTTCTGCCCAATTGCAATCACATCTGCAAACTTGCCTAGTGAACAAGGCAATAGCTTTTCATAATAGTGCTTAGGCAGTGTGTCCATAAACATATCCAACATCTCTTTCTCCAGCATTGGTGGCTGCACCCTAGCCGCCAATTCACGCCACCTTTGCGCGTATTCTTTGAAACTTTCATTATTTTTCTGGGACATGCTCAACAGCCGAGTTCTGTTGGGAGCCATGTCTGTGTTGTACTGGTAATGCTTGATGAAAGCTGCAACTAGCTCTCTCCAAGTACGAACATCTCTACTTTCCAGTGCCATATACCATTCCAAAGACGCGCCAGACAGGCTGTCTTGGAAAAAGTGCATCATTAGCTTTTCGTCCTTGGCATGGGCAGCCATCTTTCTGGTGTACGCCTTTACATGAGTTCTCGGGCAGGTAGAACCATTATACTTCTCCAATGTAGGAATATGAATCTTGTGCGGAATGACAATATCAGGGACCAACCCTAGGTCGTCCAAATCTATTCCCAGATCATCCTGCTTCACAACCCCTTTCAGTTGCGCCTCGATTAAACGGATCCTCTCATCACTGACCACAGGAAGACCAGCGTCCAAGCTTCTGACTAAAAAAACATCATCCTATTGATCATCAAAACGATGGCCATGGATAGCTCGAATAGTGCTTCCTTCTCCAACCACTGAAGGGATCCCACCCTGTCCACCAGCACCAGGGATAGTAACGTTGATACCAGCACCACCTCCGCCCGGAGGAACAACACGATTAAGAAAACCACCGTGTAAGATACCATTTTCATCAACCTGCGACACCAAAAGCTGTACTAGAGTTCTGAATTCATTCTGACTCTGCACCACACCTTGCATCATCTCCATGAATTGATCGATGCGAGTTTGCATAACTGCCATGTCTGCCTGAACTTTGTCCATCACTCTGCTTTGATTAAGCCTGGTAGAATACCGATGAGCTGGTTGATCAATCCTGACTGTCAAAAATAGAGAGCATAAGAAAACCAGAGAATCCGAGATAACCTGCAATGCAAAAATGAGATGATTATGCAAATGCAAATGCGAACATGTATGAACATTATCAAGGCGATCTATCCCTTGATTCCAGTTTTAACAACAGAAGAGAACTGAATTCCTGATCATATAAAGAGAATAAGCATCCGTTACAACACAAGTCTGAATAAGCATAAACAAAGACCCCGACCAACAAGCCTGGCGGTGATCCCGAAATATAAAGAAAACAGCAGCAAGGAAACTAAGGCATATCATCAAGACTCAGCCGTGCTAGAATTCCCCATTCGTCATTCTTTTTGCACCAATTTTGTACTTCCTTGAGAAGCTTCTTGGTATTGGGATGCTCTGGTCTCTGAATTAACTCCTGAATCAAAAGATCCCTCCTGTGCAAGATCCCTGTTAAATAACAACTATGCAATTCCCAATCATCTTCTACAGGAGCTCCGCCTGAACTTGGACCTTCGCTTCTGGCTCTTTTCACTTTGGCTTGGATCTTCAACTGTTCCATATCTGCCATGGTTTCCTTGAGCTTTTCCTCAATTGCTCTCCTCTCAAAGATCCCTGATAAAATCTCTTTATCCTTCTTCCGAAGCTTTGTCTTCAAACCTTCAATCTGCTCCAGATACTTGTCCTCTTTCAACCTGTTGGCAGTAATTGCTGTATTCCGACGGTCATGGAACCTGTGAATTCTTGACATAGCATAAGCCAACTCTCTCTTTTTGGACGAAAGGACCTTGCTAACACTTTTCAACGCTTGAGCCACTTTCTCTCTGGCTGTGGCTTCTTTAGACAATTCTTTCTCCTTCACAGCCAAAAGAGGTTCGCCTTTTTCGTGCTTCAACTGACCAACCTCTCTGCCCAGCTCACGATTCTCCTCTCGGAGTTTCTCCTTCTCAGCCCTTAACTTATCATACTTCTCTATATCAACAGTCGTGGGAGCCTCGATCATCAAAGGATACAAAGGTGGTTCCACCGGGAAAGGAAGAAGCTCCTCTTCTGCTCTTTTCTTAATCCACTCTTCATAAGAAGGAAAAGCCCGGTTATTACATTTCCCGAATGAAGTTTTTCCCTTCTTGGTCACCTGCCTCCAAGCATTCACAATCTTCCTTATCATCTCTTGATCCTCAGTACCATTGAAGAATAAGGACTGTCTGATATCTCGTTCTTCAGGTGGACCTCTCAAAGGATAACCAAACTGCCTGATAACAAGGGAATGATTAAAGTTAATTCCACCTTTTCTCCCTATCAAGGGTACATTAGGGAATTCTCTGCACTTGCAAATAATTTCCATCCCTAGCAAGTCATGGTTGAACCAAACAATGTTGTCAGCAGTCAAGCCCATTAACCTCTTTGACCACTTCAGAGAATCTCTCGTATCAACGAAAGCGCCAACTTCAGGGAGATGACTCAGAAACCAAGTAGATAAGAGTGGTGCACAACAACTCACAGTTTTTCCACGCCTATTTTCATTCTTGTAGTGAACTGAGTGATACACATCACCTAGCAAGGTAGGTATAGGATTCTTTGAAATAAAGATTCTGACAGCATGCATATCCACCAGATCGGGAACATTGGGAAACAGGACAATCCCATAAATGCACATAGCCAGGATAGCTTGGAAAGCAGTCCAATTCCTCTCCTTAACATGTACGCAAGCTTGATCAAACAATAACTTCAAGAAGAAACCCTTAGCTCCTTGTTTCTCCACAATATTACTGCTCAGAGTGGATTCACCAATATGAAGAGCAATGGCCATTTCTTTTATCCCGGGGCGTTCTTTAGAAAAGAATACTATGTCATGCCTGATGGGGATTCCCAAAATAAATGAGAACTCCTCCAACGTTGGAGCCAAGATATGGTTTGGGAAAGTGAAGCAACGCAAAGACGGATCATAGAACTGAAGAAGTGTATGAATGGCATCATTCTCATACTTGGAGATACTGTAGACAAACTTCAGAAGTCTCCCATACTCTCCACTGAACTCTGTACGAACTCCGGGACCATCCATGCCAATCAGCTTGTGAATCAACGTCAAGGTCAGGTCTGGGAACGAATAAGCAACAGTCTTCTTTCTCTGGACATCCATGCTAAGGCAACCTCAGAAAACCGGAATCAAGAGTAAGATGCAAGCCCTGAAAAATGTCAAACATGTTAGAATGCAAGAAAAATGATATGCACATGCAAGCATGGGATCAAGGCATCGCTGCTGGATGTGCTGTGTTGTTAACTAGACGAGAACCACAACCCAGAAAACCAGAATTCTAGAATACGGAACCACTGAGATAACCAAAAAGCCAGATAATGAAACACTGATGAGAAATCCAGAAAACCGGGTAGGTTGAAGGTTTCGGTTACCTGCAGACCTGCAAACACCCATCCCTTCTCACATGAGGGTTCTAGAAAGGCGAGGATCCTCAATATCACGGGCTCTCAGGTCGAGAAATGATGATACGTTCACCATTTCTGGTTTGGCATCATCATCAATCGAGGAGGCCTCAACTGATTCCCCTAAAAAAATAAGGTCATCCTATGCGAGTCCTTCAGCATTGAGTCCTCGGATCGATAAGTGTAATGGGTTTTCCATTTCTGGTCTGCCATTATCACAGGTCAGGAGGAGAGGCGCAACTGAGGTATCAGAGAAACGATCACCAGAGTCGACAGCTCTCTAGATCAACACCCTAACATGCGCAAGACACACACGTCAGAATGCGTCCCAAGATAGCCTCATCTCATTATGAATTTCGTGAACACGCAAACTCACCAAGATGGCACGTAGGTCCCACTACTCTCCACTCTATTCCTAGGGTGTACTCAAGCCTGGGTATTGGGCTTATCTGTCAGAACAACCCAACCTGCCAAACAGAAACCAGCCAGCACAACACAACAATATCTAGTATGACAGTAATAAAATGAAATGCAATGCAATAAAAGCTGTAAAACAGTAATATACAACATAATAAAGCACAACAAATAAACACCCAACGAAAAAACAAACAAGCGCTAGGATCGACTCGCAGGAGGGGATGGACCAGCAAGAGGTCAACCTATCCCCAGCAGAATCGCCAGCTGTCACTCCCGAAAGATTTGCATCCAACTGTACAAATGCGAAAGTGGCGCAGAAGACACAGAGTCGCCAGCAATGTGTATTTATCCCGGGAGAGGGAAAGGAAACACTGCATAAACCTGAAGAGAAAGGGGGAAAGACATGGTCATCGCAACCATAGTCCGGGTTCGGGAGTCGATTATGAGAGGGGAAGGTGTTAGCACCCCACGCATCCATCGTACTCGATGGGATCCACGCTTGTTGTCTAAACAAAGGGTGAGCTGTCCTACTATCTATGGCTGAACAAAAGAAAACGGGGATGGGGGTGACTAAGACGGACTCGGTAGGACATATTCGATGCCCTAGGCCTACGTACTCCCTCAGTGCAATGGGAAAGTCAAAGTCAACGTAGTTCGGACGGGAACTGTGGGGGAAGGTTGCTCGCCAAGACAATCGCTGTTTTGTGCCTACATATCCTCAATCGGACGAGAGAAAGGAATCAGAGGTGATGTAGTTCGTGGGTACGACCACGAATGGGTAAATGTTTTTTACGTGAGCGACGAGCTCTTTTCTGAAAGTGAAATTTGAAACCCAACAATCCCGAAGGATAAAAAGATTTGAATTTGTTTTGTATTTTTTAGACATAAGTGTTTTTTAAGTTAGTTCATAACTTGCATTGCACCAAAGTCTAGGGTACAGGGACGAATACTTAACGAATCGTCCCAAGACAGGACGCTCGCTAAGCACTCTAGAAAGATGAGAGGAAGCCCCTCATTTCTCATTCCCCACGCTTAAGGCTCGTGCGCAATACACTTTATCTTTATTAAGTGTTTTCAAGAAGTTTTGAGATGAGAAGAGAGAAGACCCAAAGGAAACTCTAAGGGAAACTAAAAGTCCTAATGTTATCATGCATGGATGACCTATGGTTAGTGAGGCTTAGGAGGGACGACTACCTAAAACCTAATGCTAATCCTACTCCAAGCTTAATCAAAAATTAAGTTGGACTAGGTAGCTCTAAAGGGAGAGAATCCAAGACTTAACCAAGTCTTGAGATTCATGGGAGGAAGAGAGTGAAAGAGAAGAGATGAGAAAGAGAAGGATGAAATAAGAAACAAGATAGGGCAGCAAGCACATCATATCAAGTACATCCAACTCACATCAATAAACAAGTCTCAAATATCATGCAAAACATCTCAAGTAAGCATGCAAAGGTAATCATGAAAGAATGCAAGCATACTTATATGAAATGCACAATTAAGCACCAATGAACTTCATATCAAGATGAAATGAGAAAAATAAGATGAAGATGAAAGCAAGTCAGAACCAAGATCATAACATCATCAACAATTCTCATGTGCAAGAGAAGATCAAAACATGAACATATATACACCAAAGAAAATCCACAAAAGGAAATCAAAGCTCAAGCACATAAAGCATATCCAAACATGATCCACAAATTGTAAAATTTGGTCATAAGGGACCCCAACCAGAGGTAAACATCATAGCAAACACTCATGCAAAGAATCACAAAGAAACTCACTCAATTAGGCATGGCAAAGCAATTAGGGTTAAGAGATGTCAAGAGATGATCATGCATAATTCACGTAAGCACAAATTATCAAACACATATCAAATGACATTTAAAAATTGTGAAATTAAAACCCAAGTGACCTAAGTCAGAAGCTAGAAACATGCCAAAATATCACACAAAAATTCACAAGTTAAGTACCTCAAACAATGTTTCAAAGTTGCATAAGAACAAAGAAGAACAATGCACAAATAGAGGGACTAAAATGCAATATGAAAAGAGTGTAAAAATATGAGAAAAATATTTTTAAGGACCTCAAGATGTTCTCTGAAATATTCAAAAAGAATGGGATGTAAACCATACACCAATGATGAGAAAAAAAATCAACAAGATCAAGTGTGCACAAGTGAAGAAATTCACAAAGAAATTAATCAAACAATTAATTCAGATGCACAAAATAAAATAAAAATGGAAAATAAAATTTGAAATTTTTTTATAAAATCCTAAAGATGCTTCATGATTTTTTTGGTGATTTTTGGATGCATAAAACTAATTTTAAAAATCAAAAATGAAAATGAAACAAACAAATAAAATAAAAAGAAAATGAAACAAGCCAGGGGTGCATACAAAGCAATTTACACGTTGGAAAATATAATGGGCTCAAGGAGGGGGTGGAAAAAGCAAGCCCAGTCCACTCAATTAGTCAGCGCATACCAAACAAAAAACAAGGACCCAGTCAACATGATTGACTCACACCAGCCACAAGATTAATCCAACACTCCACATTCAGTCAATCAAAATCACAAGTAATCAAGATGAAAGGCCAGGATCAAGAGTTCATGGTAGCAACAATACACGCGCGCACATCCAATCATCAGAAACTAAAACACATCACGTGAATAGCACATGGAATTTTAAATGCGTTGGCGCAATCAAATCCATCAGATCAAATCAACGTGCACAAATAAATCATCAAATCAAATATTAAACAAGATGTGTGGCTCAGATCTGAAGCACATGATAACAATCATGGATTAACAAACACACAATCAATAAAATAAATGATAATTTTAAAAGACGTGGCCAAGCATGAACCGTCAGATCTGGACCACCAACGGTCCAGATTTCATCTCCTTCCTCCAAATCTCAGGTGACCTGAACAGAAACCAGACGCTGGAACCCTAGTTCCGGTCGTCTTCTCCAGCGACCTGCACTTCAAACTTTTCCAGAATTTGCAAACAAGTACACCATTCCACTCAGATTTCAACAAGGATCAAGAATATGCAATTTATTTCAACAGATCATCAACACACAAGGCAAATTGAAGAGATAAAGTTTAGATCTAAAAACTTCAGATCCAAAATACAGCCATAATACACGTCCAAATTCACAACAAATCATATCAGAATCATCAGCAAGTCATGAGGAACAAAATGCACACCATAAAATCAAGTTATATGATGATGAATTTCACACTAACCTGAGAATTGCAGAGCTTAAAATACACCAAGAAAACCCTGTGGAAGCTGCAGATCTACTCCTTAGAACCTCTTATTGCAAAATAAATGCAATTAGAGCTTGGAATCGTGCTAGATCTTGAGGTTTGAACTTGAACCTTCCAAAACTGAATCTGATGAAAAACTCACTCTCAGCTTCAATCAATGGTTGATTCTTGCTCTATTTACTTCACTGATCAAGAATGTGAAATAAAATCTCAAAGAAACTCCAAGGAGAGTGAGTTTCGAAGAGAGAAAGAGTAAGAGCAAAAATTGGAATTCTGAGCAAATGAGAGTGCATGAGCGTGAAATGAATGTGTGGTCCTTCTTATATACACTTGGTTAGACCTCTGATCATGATTAGGGTTTAGTTAAATCCTTGATTAAGGCTAATGGAAGTGTTATGCAAAAATGCAAGTTGTGATGCACACACTAATCCACACGTGCATTGTCATGCTTTCCATCATGAATCATTCACATTTCTCTTGCTGATCACAATGGAATTGGGTTTGGGCTTTGTAGTGGCTTGATTCATGAGATTTGATCCATCTTGCAAAAATGTATTTTGTGAAATAATTGAGAAACATGGCACGAATTCACTTGATTCATGGGTCAAAAATGATCCTCATGGAGTGTACTTGGATGTTGCAATATGACTTAAAGCATTAGAGGTCATTACAAGTCATTTTGAACCAAAACGCAAAAGGTGGAAAAATGGATATATGTGAAAACCTTAAAAAGCACCTTGCTTTCTCTTGATCATAACTTGAGAACCACAAATGGTATGGAGACAATCTAGTACTTTTTGGAAATGGGAGAGAAAGATATTCAACTTTCATGTTTGAGGAAAATTCATTTGAAGCTTCTTTGATGATGAAAAGTCAAGTTGAAGATGGTTTGAAAGGTTACCAAAAATGGAAATTTCACATTATAGGTCATTTTCCCAAAATAGTAACTTTTACACAAACTCTTGACTCTTGATGAATGACATGAATCTTGACATTTGAGGACCATATGAGGGCATAAGACCTTAAAAATAATGAAGAAGACCTCAAAATTCCATGGTTGACTTTCCTCCTTACAATTGACTTTTCTTGGTTCACAAGCAACTGATCCACTGAACATCTTCCACAATGAACCACTAGCCAAACCTTCCTCTATGAGTGTTTGTGAGCATATGGAACCCATGAGAGCATGCTTGAATCCACAAAGTTTTCTCAAGAAGCTCTTTGAACCCAAGAACCCTAATTTGATCCCTCTGGTTATGAGGGAAAGATTCACTTGAAATCCCTTGCCATTCTTGATCTTATGAAGATATGATGACCTCCACAAAACACCTTGAGGCTTGAGACTCCTTTGATATGAACCAAGTACCTTGATCCCATGCTAAGAACCAATGCTATGCACAAATGCTAATGCAAGAAATGCAAAGAAACATAAGCCAGTTAGCTTCAAACAAAAGAGCAAATTTTGGGGCGTTACATAATGTGGACAACGTTGTTGTGCCTAAGTCGGAAGCACAATGGGATTGGAATGCTATAAATGTTCTCATATCCTCTTTAGTAGTTAATGAATATTATAGAGTTTCACATTGTACTATTGCTAACGCTATGTGGGACGCATTGCAAGTTGTCCATGTGGGAACTATTGATGTCAAACTAGCTCGAATCTACACTTTAACACAAAAGTTTGATCTCTTTCACATGAAGCATGGTGAAACCATTGCTGATATGCAAAATAGGTTTACTCATTTAATCAATCGACTAAACTCACTTGGGAGACCGATTCTCAATGACGTTACTACTAATAAAATTTTGAGGTGTCTTACTAGGGAGTGGCAACCAAAGGTTATGGCCATAAAGGAAGCCAATGAACTCATGAATTTGGACATCACAAATTTATTTGGCAAGCTTGAGGAACATGAGCAAGTGCTCATTAGTCTCGACCAACATGATAAAAAGGAAAAGAAAGAGAAGACTAAAGATACGGAAAAGAAGTAAATAGCTCTAAAGGCTTCTAGTTCAATGTCCTCCGCAAAAGAGCTAAGTGATAGTGAATTGAG
This sequence comes from Lathyrus tuberosus, assembly GCA_022829125.1. Classification (NCBI taxonomy): domain Eukaryota; kingdom Viridiplantae; phylum Streptophyta; class Magnoliopsida; order Fabales; family Fabaceae; genus Lathyrus; species Lathyrus tuberosus. Next base: position 751,877 of record JALAZF010000361.1, read on the forward strand.
TGATGATGATGAAGATACAAATGAAGATATGGGGTTGTTTGTGAGGCACTACAATTGTTATATAAGGAAAAATGGTATTCAACATTCAAACAAGAATCTCATTAACTTTCGACGACAAACAAGGTCCTCCAAGAATGAAGGAAACAAGAGTGGCAAAGCAAAAGGGTCTTGCTACAATTGTGGAAAAGTCGGCGATTATAAGCTAGATTATCCATTGATGAAGAAGGACAAGGGGAAGGAAAAGAATCGTCAATAAAAGAAACAAAGTAAACCTAGAAGAGCTTACATTGCCTAGGAAAGTGATAGTGAGTCGTCTAGTGAAGATAACTCAAGTGATGAAGAAGAGTACGTCAACCTTTGCCTCTCCGCTCATCAAAAGAAGAAGAAAAAGGTAAGACATGCTTTTGATACTTTGCACCATGAGGCCAAAGAAGCCTTTAAACGTTTAGCTTCAAACAAACAAATTTTCTATCATTTGGAGAAAAAGATCTCCGATTCCAAAAAGGAATTAGAGGCTCTTAAGAAGTCTATGGTGGAAGTATCAAAAGAAAAAGTTGAGGATGACAAGAGTATTCGGTTAAATTAGGATTGTGAAGCTTGTCACTGTCGTACCTCAAAAAATACGATCCTCGCGATGGACGCGGAAAAAATTGTTCGAAACAGAGTCGTCACCAAACTTTATTCATTCCAAGGGAGGAATAGGAAAATATCGATAAAACCTTTGAAAGGGATAAGAAAATGGTCATCGCAACCAAATTCGGGTTCGGGAGTCGATTACGCAAAGGGAATGTGTTAGCACCCTCTACGTCCGTTGTACTCAACGGGAACCTCTTGATTCGATTCGGGAGAAATGTTAGCTAGGTTTGTTTGTTTTCTTCTTAGGTAATATTGCTTTCTAAGGGGGAAATGGGTGGTTTTTTATTAGGGTGCTTGGCAAGGATTAGAACCCTTGTGCCTACGTATTCCCTCATGCAATTGGAAAGTCAGAGCATTCGTAGTTCGTGGGACTACGGTTGGTTGGTGTTTTTTAAACGAACGAGTAATTCGCATTCTAACTGCTAAACGTTGGCTTGTCGGCTCGTCATGGGAGGCTGAAGCACTAGTTCATATGCGCAGAAGAATGGACTAAATAATGTTCTTTTGAGAAAAGTTGTTTGAATTGGATTAAGTGTGTTAAGGATTTGATTGAGAAAAAAGGTTTGATTTGGATATGTTAGGGTTCCGTTCGCACGGGGGCGTGTTTGGTTTGTTAAGTATTTTAGGGGAAAAATGACGATTATTCGATAAACGAAACGTCGGCTTCGCAACCAATTAATCGGGGCATTACTGAGATGCTAGATCTCAACGACACCTTTTTCATTCTATTAATTATGAAATTGTGTTTGTTGGACAATGGGCTTCTTTGTCCATGTAATTAGGGCGAGTGTTTTAGGGAAGAAAGTTCAGAATGAACACAACCCAAAGTGTGCGCCTCAAGAGCATTCATTCAAGGGCCCAAGAGGTGCTAGACCTCAAGAGTCCACTACTTTCTTAATTTGGTTTAAGAAGAAAATTTGAGTTTGAGTATTTTTTATTAGACGCGTTAATTGAGTTAAGGTTTGAAGTTGTTAAGAGTTTTAATGAGGATTAAGTGTTTTAATGGGATTGAAATTTTAAGTGTTTTTAGAAATGGAAGATCGAAACGAACACAACCAAAAGCGTGCGCCTCAAGAGCGTTCATTCAATGACCCAAGGAGTGCTAGACCCCAAAAGCCCACTTCTTCCATAATTTAATTAAGAAAAAAGGTTTGTGAAAATTAGCCTGTGTTTTATGACTTTAGTTTAATCAAGAAAATATTTTAAGAATTAAACAAAGTGGATGATGATTTTGAATTTTTTTTTAAGAAAATATTTGTAGGGATTAAGTAATTTTTATTATCTTAAGTATTTTAGGTGTTTAGAAAGGATTATAGTAAGGAAAGGTAGAGAAATAATTAACCAAATTAAAATCAATTATTTAATAGAATTAATCACTGAAAGATTAATTATTATTAAATAAATGTTTTCTAATAAAATTAATTAATAGTTTTTTTGAAAAGAAATTAAAATAAGTAGGCTTTTTAATATTTTATGAGATTATTAACATAAAATAAAAACTAAAAAAAAAACTAAATGGGCCAGGGTCTGTTGGAAACAGGGGGTGTGTTCAGAAATCCACCCAGGCCCATGATTATAAAGCCCAACACAGGGGAGGGGGTCCACCTAGACTCTCAGTCAATCTGTTGACTGCAGGCTCAGATCTGGAGCGTTGATCAGGTGGAGTCAAAGGCTGACTCCCAATCTCACGGTCAGGGGCGCGCGTAAATCGTGGGGAAACAAACGCTGATGCGTATGGAATCAAAATGAGATTAAGACCGGTGACACTTGTCACCGGCAGCACCTGCCACCATCACCATAATAAAACACACATGGCTGTCTAGAGTAAAAGAAAAGAGAAACCTAACGTCTCTCATATCATCCTCTCTGACCCAAAATCATCTCAACGCTCTCTCTCTCTTAAATCGCTTCAATTCTCAAACGTTCATCCCTCTCAAATCGATTAAATATCTTGGGTTCGCTTCCATTTTTCCAAAACCGCAAGTCCTAAAACTCTCATGATTTTTGTTATTGCAAACAATTTACAAGTGGATCAAAAGAGATTAACATGAGGGAAAGGTTAGAGAGTCTACTACCACAAACTCAATGCGCAAAAACCAGATGATAAACAGCTTACCGAAAGTGAACACCTCCAAATCGAATGAGTCCTCAGGTATGAGGTTATACTCTATTCGCTTCTTCTGTTCTCCTCCTCTTCTCTATTCTGTGTTATTGTTGCTTTTGTATGTTTGAGTATTGAGGTGGTGTTGTTGAATGGTTGTAGTGTATGGATGTATGAAATTTTGAATTTTTCTGTTAATGTTGCTGAAAAAGCTAGGGTTCTCTTGATTTTTTCTGTTTTTTCTTGATATCGATGGAATACTTAAATTTTTCTCTCTTGTTGTACTGATAATTTTTTTGTTAGAACTCGGATCCTCCCCCTCCCATTGATGAAACTCCTCTCTTTATATAATAGAAATTTAGGGTTTGATGTGTGATGTCTCTGCTGTAGAATCTTTACATTAAGAATCTCTGTTAACAACCTTATTGATGCCAAAAAAATGTCTTCCTATTTTGATGAATCTGTCTCTGCTGTACTTTCTGAACCTTGTTCTGCTCTGAATTTGTGCCTTGTTGCTGAATTTTTGTCTCACTGTGTTTGGACCATCCTTGTGGTCCATGATTCTTTTTTGTGACAGAATTCTTGAATTGAAAAAAAAATGAAACATGTTTTTTGAATTGTGAAGAATGGTTTATGTGAATTATGAAACGAATTGGTTGGCAATGATTTGGAAATGTGACATGAACTTGATGATTTGAGTTGGTTTTGTTTTGGGTGAAGTGAGTTAGGACATGAGTTTGGACGTGTTAGAATTTGAACGCCATAAGCTTGTGTTAGAATTTGAACGTCTTGATATTTACTTGAGGTTGAAGTCACTTTTCTTTGTAACCTTTTTATTTGCACTCCACTTGTAATCTTGACTTCATCTTCAATTAATTTGATGCATTTTTACTTTGTAGGTGGGAACGTGAACATTGGCAAAGGGTAGCTCACGTGGAAAATCATGGCTTGAAGCTTTTGGTTCGTGGCTTGACAACTTGTGGAAGATAGCTCGGAGCATTGCAAGGTGCATCATAGCCTTTGTGAAGACAAGTATTTGTATTAGCTCTCTCAAATAATTAGCCATGGACTTTGGTGTAACTTTGTAGGGTCGTTTGTCCATTTGAATCTGTGGCTTCCTTGTATGACTTGACATGTCTTTTAGAATAAATGAAATTGGTTTGTCAATAGGAAACAATTTGTATGATTAGACTTTGTGTAGCTTTGTAAAGCCATTTGCACCATTGATTTCAAGTAATAGGCTGTAACCTTTGATATTCAATTGGATTAGTAATTTCACCTTTGTACCAAATAAATTGAACCTTGTAATTTACACCTTGTAGCTTTTGTGAAGTATTTGTATTATTCTTGTGACCAATTTAGAATTCTGAGTATAGAACATAATATCTAAAGCTCACTTGCATTTGTAATTCCAAATTCAGAACTTTTAATATGCATGGTGATTTGAATTTTGGAGTGGTGTAATTGACTTGTGAAATTATTTTTATGGTTTGGCTATGGCATAAGCCCTCCAGCTCGGTTTTCCTTTAGAAGAAAAAAGGATTGGTGTCCATGTGATTTGCAAAACAACTCCAATTGTAGCCTAAAACATTGGCTCTTAACGAAATGCCCATATGGATGAAACAAAAGTCGAATTGCTTTAACATGGATGAAACAAATTGACTTGATTTAATAAATATATAGATGTCATGGGCAGTCTTGCATTCTAGCCTTGAATTTTTAAGCATGAAACAACTTGTTCCTTTAACCATAACGTTGGTAATAACATGAAAATCGAGTTATCACTTGCAATACTCATTATCATGCCTTGCTATAACTTTTGAACAAGGCTTGGATTAAATTGTGCACCTGATCACAAAATGGTTATGCTACTTACATGGCCTAAAAATTATCCACCAATCTTTGAATCTATTCAAGTTTGGATTAAATACATTTAATCATGACCAAATGACCTCTAGCATCAATTTGGAACATCTTGAAAAGGCACAGTTTTATCTTGGAATAATTTGACAAACTCAAATAATGCCTGAGGCAACTTGAATATGTTGATCATGGACCCCTTATCACAACTCCAAGTTTGCTTTAAGCTAATTCCCACTTGAACATCACCCAGTTTTGCGCATGGATTTTGGTCATACCTTGATTGTGCCAGGAGTATCTTGAGACATGACTTGCTCGCGAGTTACAATCACCCACTTACCTTGAAAACCCAATTCAAACTTAGATTAAAAGCAAACATGACCTAAAGATGAATGATGGTAATTTCTTAGTTTGTTTAACCATATAACCTCAGTGTCACGCTTGGAATATGATTAACAATCTTCTTGATCATAGCTTAGATTTTGTCTTGACTGAATAATCATAAAATGAGTGCCCAATCCTCCTTTATCTCTTCTTGGAACCAAAGCAAACCAGCAAGAGCTAACAACCCCTACAAACACGTACAAGATCCTTAACGACCTGAATCTTAGAGTCAACACAAAATCTTGGTATAAGAAAATATGGGTAGGACAAATTTGGGGTATGACAGATGCCCCTATCTAATTGTCTTGAATCCGAGAAAATGAATTGCTGCATGGCATTCATTTTTAGGGTAGAAGTCAATTAGATATAAGAAAACCCCAAAATTTGTCTGACAAAAGGTAAAGTGCTATAGAGTAAGAGTTGACAGAATGAAGTAGCGGGGTTCAAATTGAACAAAATAACTTGAGGTCTTTTGGGTGGTCGAAGCAGTCCCTTATCCGTATAAGGTTCTCCGATGATACCAAAGTTGTATCTTTGAAGGCAGAGGATTCTCTGGGTGGTCGAAGCAACCCCTTATCCATTAAGGTTCCTCGACGATACCAAAGCAGTGTCTCTGAAGGCAGATGATTCTCTGGGTCGTCGAAGCAGTCCCTTATCCATTAAGGTTCCTTGATGATACCAAAGCAGTATCTCTGAATAAATTTGCTAGGAGAATAGTTGAGCAAGATTCCTGCTGGAGGAAATGTGCTGGCTCTGCAGGGGAAAGCTCACAAGAAACTTTCTAAGATAGCTTCTACTTGGGGAGCAATAAAAGCAACAGCTACTGGGATTGTCATTATCAACTGCCTGGCTGAAGAATAACTTGCTGGGGAATAGGATTCCATGAGCACGTGCAGGGTATCAACTCTTTTCAGAGGAATACCGCCGACTTTGATGGAGGACTGGCCACGATGCTTGCGAACTGATCCTGGATCCTATTATGCTATACTGGGGATGGATATGCCATGCATACAGGAATGCAAATGAACTTGTTTATTATGAGATGCATATGGGAATGCAATTGGGCAAGGCTTCACTTCAGGTTTCCAGAGAAGGATTATTGGGGATTAGATAAAGCAAGGTGAAAGATTCACTGGGAATACTGGCATATCAACTCAGGGGTTGAGAAAAGGAAATACGATATCGACTCGGGGGTCGAGAAACATTAAGATAAACTGTCGTCAACTCGGGGGTTGAAAGAAAGGTAAAGGTAATATCGACTCGGGGTCGAGGAAATAAAGACAATATCGACTCGGGGGTCGAGAGAATAAAGGCAAGGTAATCTATCAACTCGGGGGTTGAAAGACATAACAAAATATCAACTCGGGGGTTGAAGGTAAAAGCAAATATCGACTCGGGGGTCGAAGGCAGAGATAAAGGCAATATCGACTCGGGGGTCGAGGAAAAAAAGACAATATCGACTCGGGGGTCGAAGAAGATAAAGATAACAGTGACTCGGGGGTCAGTACAAGCAATAAGATGTCAACTCAGGGGTTGAAGATGTAATAATGATATCGACTCGGGGGTCGAGAAACTAAGGTAATATCGACTCGGGGGTCGAGAAAATAAAGACAAAATATCATTAACTCGGGGGCCGAAGAAAATAAAGATAACAATGACTCAGGGGTCAAGAACAAAATAATATATATATCAACGCGGGGGTTGAGGAAGGAAATAGGTTATGCTATGTATGCATATGGTGCGTGTATGTTGTATGTAATGCATATGCGAATGCAAACAGAGGATAGGTTTTATGAAGGTGCCAGCAGGGTGGACTTTTGGAGGTGCCAAGCAGGGTTGGACTTTTGGTGGGTGCCAAGCAGGGTTGGACTTTTGGTAGGTGTCAAGTAGGGTTGGACTTTGAGGAGTTTCCAAGCAGGGTTGGAATTTAGGAGGTACCAAGCAGGGTTGGACTTTAAGAGGTGCCAAGCAAGGTTGGACTTTAGGAGGTGCTAAGCAGGGTTGGACTTTAAGAGGTTCCAAGCAGGGTTGGACTTTTGGTTTATGATGATGTCAGCAGGGTGGACTTTTTGTAGTTGTCAAGCAAGGTTGGACTTTATGAGGTGAAAGGATTTGATTTCCCGACACTTAGTATCTGATAGTGCCATTATCAGAGGATATCTGTGGATGCTCTTGGTGCCCCGAGTTTGATCCTTTGCAGAATTTGCATACTTGTTCCCGAGAGAACCTCACTTATAGCTTATGTGACATGATGGCTTGTAAATGGTTATATGAGCGCAGCGACGTAACCAATGCATGTTGATTGTGTGAGCGTAGCGACTTATCCAATGTGTTCTGATTGTGCAAGTGTAGCGACTTATCCAATGCATTCTAATTATGCATTTGCTCTGCTCCAAGGCTTTTAATACTTGTTGAATTCAAGGGTCACTTAGTGCATGGCATGGCCAGCTTGACCAACTTGAATGTATGAAGGGAATCTGCCCCTGTCTGGAGGGTAATGAGATAATCTGCCCTAGTGTCTGGATCAGTGGTCTGCCCATGTGTCTGGATTTTGCAGTGGTCTGCCCCAGTCTTGGCTTTTGAAAGACTTGCCTCAGATTGACTAAGTATTGCTTGGAAGGACTTGCCCCAGATTCACAAGGTTATGAGATAGTCTCGATTCGAGTCAGTGCCAACGAATACTCAAGTTTCTCTCTGATTGCACTTTGTTGGAATTTTCCTAATGTCAAATGCTGATTTACAATTAAAATTGATCATTCAGAAATGGTAATTTTAATGCGACATTCATGCACATTTTGAAAAATCATTTATTGGAATGATGTGTCAGTGAGTGACGAGTGAACCATTAGTCCAAACGCAGTGCTGATTTACTGGTGTGTGAGATATAGCAAGAATACGACACCAACTTAGAAGATTAGCAAATATGTAGGAGTCAGTTTACGCAACCTTGCTGTAGTATGCTCTCAGAATAAACCCCGCCTCAATTAGGTCTTTTGAGGGTTGTAACGTGGTCTGGTTCACGGTTATAGAAACAAAGGATATAAGGCTCAAAGTTATATTTGTACCCACCTCTTGTTCGTGATGATCTCCAGTCCTACGTTCAGTTAAATCGACACACGTACTTAGATATTGATGGTGTAATAGCGAAGATGAAGGTTCAAGATTCGCTTGAAATGGCAGTCATCTTATTTTGTTTTTGATGGACGTCAGTGACCTTTTGATTTTTGATATGGTGGTCACTGAATCTTATTTTGCTTCGCTCGAGGATTTGAGGACCTCTTTTGCTTCTTTTTTTTGTTTTTGATCCCTGATTTTTGCATGAACTGATTTAAGTTTTCGAGTCCATCGGGATTGCCTTGATTTTTGCCTAAGTCACTTCTTTAGGTGCTTGACTTAGCGGGTTTTTTTTTTATTTTCTCTCTTTTTTTCTTTTTTTTTTTGCAAAGGCTTGTGACTGCCAAGTCATTGGTCATTAAAGAACTACCGCCATAACTTCTGGATTTTGCATGGTTCCTTCGACACGTCCGGATGTGTGCGAATGCGGAATCAGATTAACTGAACACTACCCTGCCCCAGGTTAAGCGTAAGGGTTTGAATATCCGAAGGAAACTTCTACTTCTAGGCTCGAAGTGGTTAACTAGGGATTAAATCCTTATCTCTCCAGTGTTTAGGGATTTGAAACAATGCCTGTACATCATTGGCAGGATTTTAATATTTGCTAAACAATAATTTGGTAAAGAAAGTGAATGCGAGGTATATAGATGAACATTTTTTGTTTTTTGATATAAGTGAAGAAAATGTGATCGAATGCGACGTGATTAGTTCAAAAAATGCATGATCACTTCATTAATATTACCATTAATAAACAACAATGTCTAAAAGCAAATAGCACATAACAAAAAGAAACTACAAATGCATAGAAACGACATGATCTAAAAATTGCCAGCATTGGGGACTGGGCATTTCTTTCTTGACCCACTGTTGGACTAGCATTATTGTTCATCGAGGCCACTATGATAGCCTTCTTCACACCTACTCTTAGCAACTTCTTCCATAACATGGGCGGATGGAACCACCCGATCAAGTGAAGGATTGACGTTGATTTGAAGACCTCGAGGCGTAAATGAGATCAGCTTGGACTCAATCAGATCTTGGAACTTGTTTCTGAGCTGTTTGCAATCCTCAGTTGAAAGCCCCATAGCGCCAGCATGGTATCCACACCGTGCATTGGCGTCAAAGCCTGGTGGATATGGAGGAATCACAGGATCCAAGCCCTTTGGCACTATTAGTCCCCTACTAATCAAACGTGGCAATATATGACTAAATGGCATTGGTAAATAATCAAAATGCCTTTTTGGTCTTCGATTATAGTAGCGTTGGCATTGTGAAGAATTATGCTATATAATCTGTTATTGGTGAAGGGGACCTCTATTGACGAGAGTATATTGACCATGTGGAGAGAATGGAATCATAGAGGGAGACCCATAGGATTGCTCACTTTGAACATTTGAGATGCTTGGGTACTGAGGGTAAGGTACCGGTGATGAAGCTTGTAGAGTGTCCCAGATTACATTAATCTCATCCTCCTCTTCCTCTTGAGAACTGACAATGGATTCACTCTCACTAGCATGGATGCTCGAGGCGTCTAGGACCTTTCCACTCCTGATATGACTCTCAATGCGTTCTCCTACTAAAACCAAGTCAGAGAAGTTTGATGTCCCATTGCTCATCATTTTTTCTAGGTATGGGCCTTGCAAAGAATCTATAAACAGGTTAACCAATTCTCTATCTAAAAGTGGTGGTTAAACGCGAGCAACTACCTCTCTCCATCTCTGAGCATACCCCCTGAAGGATTCGTTCTCCTCTTGAGATAAGCCTTGCAACTGTATGCGATTGGGAGCCACGTCAAGATTGTATTGGTATTGTTTCAAGAAAGCATTGGCTAAATCCAACCACGACTGGATATGGCTACTCTGTAGCTGCATGTACCAACTCAACGATGCCCCACTCAAGCTGTCTTGGAAATAGTGGATCATAAGTTTATCATTGAGAGCATTGGAGGTCATTTTTCTGCAAAACATCACCAAATATTGCTTTGGACAGCTATCTCCTTTGTACTTCTCAAATTTTGGCATCTTGAACTTTGGAGGTAATACAAGTCTGGGTACCAAACACATGTTCAAAACATTCAGATCAAAATCATCACGCCCCTTTATGGTTTCAAGTTTCTCTTCCAACACATGACATCTTTCAGCAAACTCAACATCTTGAGGTCGTTCAGTATTCACCATCAGGCTTGTCCCTCGGGAATTCGGTGTAGTGAATGCAAAGCTATGGTATTCAACTGCATCATGAGACGAGGCATATTCATCTTGAATAGTGTGACATTCTTGTATAACCTAGTTCCCAATAGGAATCCGCATAGGCTGAGATTGGGCAAGATTATTCACTTGAGGCAGAATGACGTTCTCAGTGACTGTAGGCCTTTGAATGTTGTCCTATTTTCTTGCCATAGCTTCCATAAGTTGTTCTAGCTGGTCCTTCATCAAGTCAACATCTTCTCTTAACAAGAACTGATTATGCTCTTCTGAGTCCATGATTCTTCCAAAAGCGGCTTCAATTTCGATGCGGGGGTCGGGAAATCAACTGCAGGTTATGGACAAAGGATGGATGATTTTTTTGATTTTGGAGGATGATATGCAATGCTGATGAATACAAATGCAATGGTATGCAAATGAATGCAATGCGGGTAGATGCAGGATACAGGATAACACGGGCATTTGCAAAACATCCTAATTGGTAGGCTTCATAAGGGAAGTTCTAGATTCTTTACCCATAAATCCACTCACGGGATAGCTTATACGTTGACGGATAAGGTTCCCAGAATCACGGACACTAATCGCATCAACGTCATGCAACAGGCTAGCTGCACTACGACGAGGATACGAAAAGGTCTATCCTGAGTGTAGTCTTCATGCTAGGCCCACGAGAAGCGAGTCCTCGGAGACTAACACTAACGACCACCAAGATGGAAAGTGGTGCTAAGAGTGGTTCCCAGAGTCACGGACCCTTCATGAATCAAGTCGTGCGGCAGGCTAGCTGCGTTACCACAAGACCTACGAAAAGGTCTACTCTAGGGGATGCTTTCATGCTAGGCACACAAGGAGCGAGTCCTTGGGGACTAACACTAATTACTTCCAAAATCTAAACTAGGTGTTCCCTCTTCTTTTTCCAAGACTCGGGTATAGAGCCTTACTTGTGATGTTATCCCAGGCTCCAACAGGCAAATATGATAAACAGCATATAATAAAGAAAAAGCAACACAAAGAAAATAAAGAAGTAATAGGAGAAAACAAACAAGAAGAAATCAAACAAGTGAAGCTAACACTCTCGAATCGAGTCAAGTTAGGCTTGACTCTCTCTAGCATAGGGCAATGCCGATCCCCAGCAGAGTCGCCATCTGTCGTACCTCGAAAAATACGATCCTCGCGATGGACGCGGAAAACATTATTCGAAACAGAGTCGCCACCGAACTTTATTCATTCCAAGAGAGGAATAGGAAAATATCGATAAAACCTTTGAAAGGGATAAGAAAATGGTCATCGCAACCAAATTCGGGTTCGGGAGTCGATTACACAAAGGGAAGGTGTTAGCACCCTCTACGTCCGTTGTACTCAACGGGAACCTCTTGATTCGATTCGGGAGAAATGTTAGCTAGGTTTTTTTGTTTTATTCTTAGGTAATATTGCTTTCTAAGGGGGAAATAGGTGGTTTTTTATTAGGGTGCTCGGCAAGGATTAGAACCCTTGTGCCTACGTATTCCCTCGTGCAATGGGAAAGTCAGAGCATTCGTAGTTCGTGGGACTACGGTTGGTTGGTGTTTTTTAAACGAACGAGTGTTTAATTCACATTCTAACTGCTAAATGTTGGCTTGTCGACTCGTCATGGGAGGCTGAAGCACTAGTTCATATGCGCGGAAGAATGGACTAAACAATGTTCTTTTGAGAAAAGTTGTTTGAATTGGATTAAGTGTGTTAAGGATTTTATTGAGAAAAAAGGTTTGATTTAGATATGTTAGGGTTCCGTTCGCACGGGGGCGTGTTTGGTTTGTTAAGTATTTTAGGGGAAAAATGACGATTATTCGATAAACGAAACGTCGGCCTCGCAACCAATTAATCGGGGCATTACTGAGATGCTAGATCTCAACGACGCCTTTTTCATTCTATTAATTATGAAATTGTGTTTGTTGGACAATGGGCTTCTTTGTCCATGTAATTAGGGCGAGTGTTTTAGGGAAGAAAGTTCGGAATGAACACATCCCAAAGCGTGCGCCTCAAGAGCATTCATTCAAGGGCCCAAGAGGTGCTAGACCTCAAGAGTCCACTACTTTCTTAATTTGATTTAAGAAGAAAATTTGAGTTTGAGTATTTTTTATTAGACGCGTTAATTGAGTTAGGGTTTGAAGTTGTTAAGAGTTTTAATGAGGATTAAGTGTTTTAATGGGATTGAAATTTTAAGTGTTTTTAGAAATGGAAGATCGAAACGAACACAACCCAAAGCGTGCGTCTCAAGAGCGTTCGTTCAATGACCCAAGGAGTGCTAGACCCCAAAATCCCACTTCTTCCATAATTTAATTAAGAAAAAAGGTTTGTGAAAATTAGCCTAAGTGTTTTATGACTTTAGCTTAATCAAGAAAATATTTTAAGAATTAAACAAAGTGGATGATGATTTTGAATTTTTTTTTAAGAAAATATTTGTAGGGATTAAGTAATTTTTATTATCTTAAGTATTTTAGGTGTTTAGAAAGGATTATAGTAAGGAAAGGTAGAGAAATAATTAACCAAATTAAAATAAATTATTTAATAGAATTAATCATTGAAAGATTAATTATTATTAAATAAATGTTTTCTAATAAAATTAATTAATAATTTTTTTTAAAAAGAAATTAAAATAAGTAGGCTTTTTATTATTTTATGAGATTATTAACATAAAATAAAAACTAAAAAAAAAAAAACTTAATGGGCCAGGGTCTGTTGGAAACAGGGGGTGTGTTCTGAAATCCACCTAGGCCCATGATTATAAAGCCCAACGCAGGGGAGGGGGTCCACCCAGACCCTCAGTCAATCTGTTGACTGTAGGCTCAGATCTGGAGCGTTGATCCGGTGGAGTCAAAGGCTGACTCCCAATCTCACGGTCAGGGGCGCGCGTAAATCGTGGCGAAACAAAGGCTGATACGTATGGAATCAAAATGAGATTAAGACCGGTGACACTTGTCACCAGCAGCACCTGCCACCATCACCATAATAAAACACACATGGATGTCTAGAGTAAAAGAAAAGAGAAACCTAACGTCTCTCATATCATCCTCTCTGACCCAAAATCATCTCAACGCTCTCTCTCTCTCAAATCGCTTCGATACTCAAACGTTCATCCCTCTCAAATCGATTCAATATCTAGGGTTCGCTTCCATTTTTCCAAAACCGCAAGTCCTAAAACTCTCATGATTTTTGTTATTGCAAACAGTTTACAAGTGGATCAAAAGAGATTAACATGAGGGAAAGGTTAGAGAATCTACTACCACAAACTCAATGCGCAAAAACCAGATGATAAACAACTTACCGAAAGTGAACACCTCCAAATCGAACGAGTCCTCAGGTATGAGGTTATACTCTATTCGCTTCTTATGTTCTCCTCCTCTTCTCTATTCTGTGCTATTGTTGCTTTTGTATGTTTGAGTACTGAGGTGGTGTTGTTGAATGGCTGTAGTGTATAAATGTATGAAATTTTGAATTTTTCTGTTAATGTTGCTGAAAAAGCTAGGGTTCTCTTGATTTTTTCTGTTTTTTCTTGATATCGATGGAATACTCAAATTTTTCTGTCTTGCTGTACTGAGAATTTTTTTGTTAGAACTCGGATCCTCCCACCCCATTGATGAAACTCCTCTCTTTATATAATAGAAATTTAGGGTTTGATGTGTGATGTCTCTGCTGTAGAATCTATACATTAAGAATCTCTATTAACAACCTTATTGATGCCAAAAAATGTCTTCCTATTTTGATGAATCTGTCTCTGCTGTACTTTTTGAACCTTGTTCTGCTCTGAATTTGTGCCTTGTTGCTGAATTTTTGTCTCACTGTGTTTGGACCATCCTTGTGGTCCATGATTCTTTTTTGTGACAGAATTCTTGAATTGAAAAAAAATGAAACATGTTTTTTGAATTGTGAAGAATGGTTTATGTGAATTATGAAACGAATTGGTTGGCAATGATTTGGAAATGTGACATGAACTTGATGATTTGAGTTGGTTTTGTTTTGGATGAAGTGAGTTAGGACATGAGTTTGGACGTGTTAGAATTTGAACGCCATAAGCTTGTGTTAGAATTTGAACGTCTTGATATTTGCTTGAGGTTGAAGCCACTTTTCTTTGTAACCTTTTTATTTGCACTCCACTTGTAATCTTGACTTCATCTTCAATTAATTTGATGCATTTTTACTTTGTAGGTGGGAACGTGAACCATTGTCAAAGGGTAGCTCACGTGGAAAATCATGGCTTGAATATTTTGGTTCGTGGCTTGACAACTTGTGGAAGATAGCTCGAAGCATTGCAAGGTGCATCATAGCCTTTGTGAAGACAATTATTTGTATTAGCTCTCTCAAATAATTAGCCATGGACTTTGGTGTAACTTTGTAGGGCCGTTTGTCTATTTGAATCTGTGGCTTCCTTGTATGACTTGACATGTCTTTTAGAATAAATGAAATTGGTTTGTCAATAGGAAATAATTTGTATGATTAGACTTTGTGTAGCTTTGTAAAGCCATTTGCACCATTGATTTCAAGTAATAGGCTATAACCTTTGATATTCAATTGGATTAGTAATTTCACCTTTGTACCAAATAAATTGAACCTTGTAATTTACACCTTGTAGCTTTTGTGAAGTATTTGTATTATTCTTGTGACCAATTTAGAATTCTGAGTATAGAACATAATATCTAAAGCTCACTTGCATTTGTAATTCCAAATTCAGAACTTTTAATGTGCATGGTGATTTGAATTTTGGAGTGGTGTAATTGACTTGTGAAATTATTTTTATGGTTTGGCTATGGCATAAGCCCTCCAGCTCGGTTTTCCTTTAGAAGAAAAAAGGATTGGTGTCCATGTGATTTGCAAAACAGCTCCAATTGTAGCCTAAAACACTGGCTCTTAACGAAATGCCCATATGGATGAAACAAAAGTCGAATTGCTTTAACATGGATGAAACAAATTGACTTGATTTAATAAATATATAGATGTCATGGGCAGTCTTGCATTCTAGCCTTGAAATTTTAAGCATGAAACAACTTGTTCCTTTAACCATAACGTTGGTAATAACATGAAAATTGAGTTATCACTTGCAACACTCATTATCATGCCTTGCTATAACTTTTGAACAAGGCTTGGATTGAATTGTGCACCTGATCACAAAATGGTTATGCTACTTACATGGCCTAAAAATTATCCACCAATCTTTGAATCTATTCAAGTTTGGATTAAATACATTTAATCATGACCAAATAACCTCTAGCATCAATTTGGAACATCTTGAAAAGGCACGGTTTTATCTTGGAATAATTTGACAAACTCAAATAATGCCTGAGGCAACTTGAATATGTTGATCATGGACCCCTTATCACAACTCCAAGTTTGCTTTAAGCTAATTCCCACTTGAACATCACCCAGTTTTGTGCATGGATTTTGGTCATACCTTGATTGTGCCAGGAGTATCTTGAGACATGACTTGCTCGCGAGTTACAATCACCCACTTACCTTGAAAACCCAATTCAAACTTAGATTAAAAGCAAACATGACCTAAAAATGAATGATGGTCATTTCTTAGTTTGTTTAACCATATAACCTCAGTCTCACACTTGGAATATGATTAACAATCTTCTTGATCATAGCTTAGATTTTGTATTGACTGAATAATCATAAAATGAGTGCCCAATCCTCCTTTATCTCTTCTTGGAACCAAAGCAAACCAACAAGAGCTAACAACCCCCACAAACACGTACAAGATCCTTAACGACCTGAATCTTAGAGTCAACACAAAATCTTGGTATAAGAAAATATGGGTAGGACAAATTTGGGGTATGACAGTCACATTTTGCAAAAAGAAGTGAGAACTCTTAAAGCCAAACTTGATAAGGCTTTAGAACCTAAAGTCACTATTGCTATTGATCGATCACATTTTAGAAAAATCATGAATAATCCCTACCCAAAATACACTTATGTGATTAAAGATCAAGTTAACAAAAGTGATACCAATGTTAATCTTACTTGCTTGTATTGTTGCAAGAGGGGTCATGCCATTGCCAAATGTCACTTTAGAAGGTTTTTAGTTCCTAAAGACATTTTCCAATGGTTGCCCAAATGTAACCAAAGATTCACTCACAACCAAGGACCCAATAAAAATTGGCTACCTATTTCCCTTGTTTGATTGTGTAGGTACAATGTCTTGAGTCTATGGAGAGAAGATGGGTTCTCGATAGTGGATGCTTAAGACACATGACGGGAGACATTTCCATATTCATTGACTTTGTGACAAAGAAGAAGGGATTTGTAACCTACGAAGACAACAACAAGGGGGAAATACTCAGCAAAGGTAGTGTATGTAATCCCTCTTCTACTATTATCTCAGATGTGCTATTAGTTGAGGGTCTTAAACACAACCTAATTAACATTAATCAATTATGTGCAAAGGTTATAAAGTCTCATTTTCAAAAGATTGCTGCATAATTGAAAATAATGATAAGAAGGAGGATGTGTTTAAAGGCCTGAGGGTTAACAACATCTATATGCTTGACTTGAGTGATGTATCGTTGATTAGCGATAAATTTCTTGTCACCATGAGTGAAGATTCATGGTTATGGCATAGGCGTTTAGCGCATGTTAATTTCGATTTGCTAAATAAAGTAGTCTCTAAGGATCTAGTAGTCGGCTTACCCAAAATCAAATTTTCAAAGGATCACTTATGTGATGCATGCCAAATGGGGAAGCAAACAAGGATCTCGTTTAACTCTAAAAATATTGTTTCAACAACGAGACCGCTTGAACTCTTCCATATGAACCTCTTTGGACCATCTAGGATTAAAAGCTTAGGTGGTAACTACTACGGTTTTGTGATTGTAGACGACTACTCTAGGTTTTGCTGGACTATTTTCTTAGCAAATAAGAGCGATACTTTTTCTGTTTTTGAGAAGTTTGCCAAGCTCTCTCAAAACAATTTGAATACAAGCATTGTAACAATCCGAAGCGATCATGGAGGTGAATTTGAAAACCACCTGTTTGAAGAATTTTATGATAATAATGGGATTGATCATAATTTTTCCACACCACATACCCTCAACAAAACAGGGTAGTGGAACGTAAAAATCAAATTTTGGAAGAATTAGGAAGAACTATGATCAATGAGAGTGGCCTTCCTAAATACTTTTGGGTTGATTCCATTAGTACGACTTGTTATGTTTTGAATGGGGTGCTCATCTGTCCTATTGTCATTAAAACGTATGAGATTTTGAAAGGAAGGAAGCCTAATGTATCACACCTTCACGTTTTTTGTTGTAAATGCTTTGTGTTGAATAATGGTAAGGAGAATCTTGGAAAGTTTGATTCGAAGGCCGATGAAGGTATCTTTCTTGGATACTCTCAAACTAGTAAGGCATATAGGATATATAATAAAAGGTTAATTACTGTTGAAGAATCCGTACATGTTACTTTTGATGAATCTTATCCAAAAAATGTCAGAAAAGGTATTTCATTTCATGGTGCAGGTGTATCTTCAGAAGACATACTCAAGGACACTGAAAAAGGGAATAATCAACCTGAATTGGTGAAAGTTGAGGAGGATAAAGATCACCATCCTGAAGAGACTGAGGAGGTTCATCTAATTAACAACGATGACTTTCCTCCAACTTGGAAGTCCTCTAAGGACCATCCCACCGACAACATACTCGGAGACATTTCAAAGGGAGTAACTACGAGATTCAAGCTAAGTAACTTTTGTTATCACTTTGCTTTCGTCTCTCAAATTGAGCCTAAAAACTCTAAAGAGGACTTACTTGATGAATATTGGTTTTATCAATGCAAGAGGAATTAAATAAATTTAAAAGAAATGAGGTTTGGGACCTTGTCCCTCCTCTACGAGGCCATCGAGTAATTGGCACCCGATGGGTGTTTAGGAACAAGCTTGACGAAAATGGAGTCATAACAAGGAATAAAGCGCGCTTAGTAGAGCAATGGTATAACCAAGAGGAGGGCAAGACTATGAGGAAACTTATGGTCTTGTAGCCCGACTAGAGGCTATATGTATTTTGCTTGCCTACGCATGTTCTAAAAATTTTAAATTATTTCAAATGGATGTAAATAGTGCTTTTCTAAACGGGTACATTAATGAACATGTCTATGTATCTCAACCTCCTAGTTTTGAATCTCATGAGTATCCCAATCATGTTTATAAGCTTAAACGCGCTTTGTACGGTCTCAAGCAAGCCCCTAGGGCTTCGTATGAGCGTCTTAGCAAATTTTTACTAGACAAAGTATACTCAAGAGGGAAGGTTGATACAACTCTCTTCATTAAACGTCAAGGAAAACACTCCATTTCGGTACAAGTATATGTAGATGATATAATACTTTGATCTACTAACATGAATATGGTCAAGGAATTCTCTAAGTTGATGCAGGGTGAGTTCGAGATGAGCATGATGGGGGAGCTAAACTACTTCCTTGGATTGCAAATCAAGCAACTCGAAGAAAGAACGTTCGTGATCCAAACAAAGTATTGTTATGAGCTACTCAAGCGCTTCGACATGGCTAACTCTAAAGCAATTGACACTCTAAGGCCTACATGTGTAAACTTGGATCGAGATGAGAATGATAAGGTTGTTGATATAAATAAATATAGAGATATGATAGGTTCTCTCCTCTATCTTATCGTATCTCGACCGAATATCATGTTTAGTGTATGTATGTGTGCTAGGTATCAATCATGTCCAAAGGAATCACATTTAAAAGCCGTCAAGCGCATACTTAGATACCTATGTGGTACTCCAAAGTATAGGCTTTGGTTTTTCAAGGTAAGTAATTACACTTTGGTTGGCTATTCCAATTCCAACTTTGTCAGTTGTAAATCGGATAGGAAAAGCACTAGTGGCACTTGTCATTTCTTTTGAAATTCCTTAGTAAGTTGGCATAGCAAAAAACAAGTTTCCGTTGCTTTGTCAACAGTCGAGGCGGAATACGTTGCGGCCAGTAGTTGTTGTGCCCAAATCTTGTGGCTTAAGCAATATTTACTCGACTTCAATGTTAAACTTGAACGTATTCCTATTTTGTGTGATAATACAAGCTCCATTAACTTAACCAAAAATCCTGTACTACATTCACGCACGAAACATATTGAATTTTGCCATCATTTCCTTAGGGATCATATAGATAAAGGTGATATCATATTTGAGCATGTCGATAGCAAGAATCAACTTGCCGACATTTTCACAAAACCACTTGCGACAGAACCATTCTTTAACATCCGTAGGTAACTTGGTGTTCTCGATATCTCGAATCATGTTTAAAATTGAATGGTTGTATGCTCTATATCTAAGCTTTTCTATATTTTGATTAACTCATTGAAAAGCTCAAGCTATGTGAGGGTATTCATCACTCATCTTCATTGGAGGTAATATCGTTCATATCTATTTGACTTATCTTAATCATATATATATATATATATATATATATATATATATATATATGAAATTGTGCTATAATTAGTGTCATCTTGATGTTCATTTGATGGTTTAGATACATTTTTAATCCATTTTTATGATTGAAATATATGTGGTCTTGTTATTTATTCTTGTGTGATGCATACATAACATAATTTTGTCATCTTTGTTATGATTGTACTGCATGGGTCGACCACAACAAGGCATAGGTCGACTCATGCCACTTCATTTGAGACAATATTGGATCCAGGTCTGTATGCGCCGACCCTTGCGTCGAATCATACTGAAGTGATTCAAGCATTTGAATTTTCACCATGTGTGCGTTGACGCATCCTAGGCTTAGGTCGATGCATCGCTGCGTGACCCAGAAAAATCTCCTTGGAAAATGAAGCGTATATGCATTTTTCTTGGAAATTATGATCATTCAATGTGGCTTTTCACTTTACATTGTCATTATCATCATCATTAGCATCTCTTCATTTCATTTCCTCTCATTCTCCCTAACACTCTCTCTAATTTCTCTACAAAACCTAAAACCCATTTCCAAAAACTCTCTCAAATCAGAAACTTCAACTACAAATTAGTGAACAACTTGGTTCCTCATCATCAATCACTACTTGGGTACTGTTCATTTCTTGGAAAAACAGAGCTTCCATGGCTTCTTCAAGAGTAACAGGAAAGAGAACTACTAGGGCTTCAACTTGAAGAGCAGGAACTTCATAAGCTCCATCTCAACCTCGGTCAAACATTCCGGTAAATGTTATGTCTTTACTTTCTGATGAACTAGCTGATGTTTTTGAGAAGAAGTTTAAGAAAAGGTCAGTCATCAAACAATTTGTTTACTATCCAAAAGTGGTTGAACGTATGCACATTCAATAAATTATAGAGTTGCTTGATTTTCAAAAGTACTATAACTTCTTAGAACGTGGTACAAACTATAATGAAGACATGGTTAGGTTGTTCTATACGGGTATACACAGAAAATTTCTTGATCTTGATTTTTGTTGCAAAATTGGTGGTAAGACCTTAAAGGTTGATGGTGAAGTTTGGGAAGAGTTGTTTAGTATGTATCCAGTTGAGTATCCTCATTTTAACATAACCGACACCAAATTGGCACCGAGTTATGAATTCAAGTCTGCTCCAAATTCAATGTTGAAGGATCCCTATCCTGAAGATGTTGTTGCTAGTGATTTGTTTCCTAAATTGGTTACTACAGGTTGGTTAAAGCCTATTGACAGGATTTTGCTATGCATTGTGGCTCACATTCTCCGTCCCAAGAAGGGAGGTTACTCAAGGGTTGACCAAGTTAAGGTACATTTGGTCTATATGCTGAAAAATAAGAAAAGAGTTAATTGGCCATACTACATTGCAAGCAGAATTTTTTCTCTAAAGGAATCAGGTCGAGGGACCGCTTTGTGCTATGGTTCATTCATTCAAAGTGTTCTTGATAGGGCTGGAATTATTGTCCAAGATATTCCATACCTCTCTATTACGAATGATCAAGAATTTAGCCAAAAGACCATGACTTTAATGGGTTACCTTTGGGATCCTCAAGGGCAAAGGTACATGGTTAAGACAAAGAGCTCGAGTGCAAGAGTACAGAATCCAGATGAGGATGAAGAAGAAGATGAAGAGGAGGATGAGGAAGCTCATCAGATGGAGACTGACCATCATGATGACAGTGATTGGTTGGGTCACTCACCTGTGCAGAATCCCTATGCCAATCAAGGATGGGGTGAGTGGCAACACACAGGCTGGACGACCCTAGGCTCATCCTACATGCCTCCTACCAATGACTGGACTAATCAAGATTCATCCTACATGCCTCCATCTCCACCTAGATCTCAACCAAACAATTCTGAAGTTCTTGAAATGTTGAGGAATATGCAGTTTCAACAACCAAACTTTGCTACTCTTCAAGAGGAAAGGTACACAGCTTTGCAAGGCTAGCTCAAAGCTCAAAGTGACAAATTTGATTTATTTGCTTCCACCGTGCTACAAAGGTTTGATATTATGGCTGAGACAGCTGATGGTCAGAATCACTCTCTTACAAATAGCTTCAATACTCTCAACAGGGTTGTTTTGGAACTCACTGAACGCATAGATGAGCAAAGAGCACCACATCTAGATTACTCTTTTAGAAGGAGGGGTCACCCATATAGGGGGAGGAGACCATAAAGGGTTGAGCTGTGTTGGTGTTGTGCATGTCATGTTTCATTTTACATGTTTTTATTATGTTTTGTTATGTGTTAGCTTTTGTTGATTTGGAACTTGTACTGAACAAATTTGGTTGTGTAATGCACTAAGTTTCTTTCGTTATGTTTCTTGTCTTATTTATGCTTCTATCTCTTGCATTAACAACATTTTATGTGAATCGTTGTTGTTGTTTTATATGTTGCAAATAGTATATTTGTGTACACGTGGATATGTTTTGATTACGATTGACTTATTACTTCGCTCTTTTTGATGTTGTCAAAGGGGGAGAATGCAAAAGCAAGTGCTTCACAAAGTTAGATCAGAATTTTTTTCAGAGAAATGCATAAAATCAGGGGGAGGATGCTTCACAAAGTACTCGATATGTCGAAGATTTTGCAAGGATTTTGCCATCATCAAAATGGGGGAGTATGTGAGGGCAAGGTTCTTTAGTCCTTGTTTTAATGATGTCAAAATTAGTATAGTCTCGTACTTGTACTTTGGACGTTTTCACCGCGTCTTAGAATGCATTCATTCTTTAATATACGTAAAATGTTCCATAAAAATGTGTCATTACATATAGAAACATCCTGTGTATGAAATTTGTGTCTTTGATCATGTTGGATACTTTAGGTCAACCCAAAAAGGGGTTTAGGTTGACCAAAATACACACAAAAAGGTGTTTATGGCAATTTGGAAACCTTGCATCGACTCACATACATGTGGAGGTCGACGCATGCTATTGAAATAACCATTTGTTGCTCTTGGGTGTCCATGCGTTGACCCACATGCATGAAGCGTTTGATGCATACTGTAAGAAGAACATTTTTATTTTTAAGGGTGCCTTGCATCGACGCATGACCCTGTTTCGGTCAACGTATCACTAGAATTTTTGTGCAGGTTTTGCATTCGGGTGTGCTCAGGTCGACCCCCTGATGCTATGGTCGACCTCTCGCGCACTAAAGATGATTTTTCTGATCTTGTGTTTCAAAAAGTTTTTATTTCACTTATTAGGTCTTTGCATCATATATATTCATTTTGTGTCATTATTGTATACACGTAGAACAAGAAAAGTGAAAATATACACTGATTTTTTCTCATCATCTTCACTCTCAATCTTGCATTCTTCAACAATTAAACATAATCATTTTTGTTGATCATTTGCATTGTTGAGGTGATAACGTCCAAATGTAGGATTGTGTATCTAGTTTGGGTTGAGAATTTAGTGGGTTTTTCTTGAATAAAACCGTTAGGGTTTTGTCCTCCAAGATCTTGAGGATTTGGGGTCTTTTACACAGATCTTTGCTTCACAGATTCAGCAGAGTGAAAGGTTTTAAGAATGGTGGGTTCGTTCAAACAAGTAGCGGTAACCAAAGGATTGTGTAGAAAGATTTGGGGTCGAACGTCGTGCGATCAAAATTAACTGAGCGAAAGGTTTGAAGACCGGTGGGTTTGTTCAAACAAGTAGCGATAACAGGAGGTTTGTTCGAGGCATTTGATGCACTTGATTCGACTTGAATCAAGGGGAGAGAAGTGAATAATATCAACTTCAACAATTAGGCTTGAGTGTGTGGTGACTATTGCTTCTCTTGTATAAACTTTGCAACTTGATAATAAATATCTAAATTCTAGTTTTAGAATTGGGGGCAGACGTACCCGAAGCGAGGACGAAAGGGGAACTACCTAAACAAATCCGGTGTTGTTCTCTCTTTCTCTATCTCTTTAATTTGTGTTGTTCACATTTATGTGATATCAATTGCTCGATAAATTTTTTGCTGTTGTGTAGTACTGAAATTCTGTTTTAAAAACTCATTACAATCACTTGGATTGTAATTGTGAAAATTTTTGCACTAACATTACATAGGAAATTCAACTTGGGGTGTTTTGCACACCAAGCGTTCAACGAATTGATTGCACACAAACTGTTTGTGATATTGTCACTTTAAGTTTACATTTCACAAGTCATTGGAAATTAGATAAACTAAAGTGATCATTACTTGTATTGATTAAATGGCAAATTATTGATTCGTTTTCTCATTGAATTCAATTCCATTCAGGTTTGCATGTCAGATCTTACCAATAACGGTTCGTTGAGACGATTTATTTCCTCTTGCCGCTTCCGCATATTTTTTAAACATATTTTTAAGCGCCGACTCTATTTAAAAATTAGTGATCTATTCAACCCCCCTTCTAGATCATTGCCATCGTCTAACAAGTGGTATTAGGAGCACCAGTTTATCTAGTGCTTCACATATAACTTTTTAGAAAATGGCTAACGAACCAAAAGGGGCGTATAATAGAGCACCGGATTTTAACGGTGAGAACTATAGTTATTGCAAAGATTGTATGCGCGTGCATATCAATTCTATTGATAGAAAGGTATGGAATGTTATACAAAACGGTCCTATGGAAATCACTATGATCAATGCGGATAACGTTGTTGTGCCTAAGCCGGAAGCACAATGGAACGAAGAAGATGAGAAAAAGTATAACTACAATTGGAAAGCTAGAAATATTCTCATATCCTCTTTAGGAGTTGGTGAATATTATAGAGTTTCACATTGTATTACTACTAAAGCTATGTGGGACGCATTGGAAGTTTCCCTTGAGGGAACTAATGATGTCAAACTAGCTCGAATCAACACTTTGACACAAGAGTTTGATCTCTTTCACATGAAGCATGGTGAAACCATTGCTGATATGCAAAAGAGGTTTACTCATTTAATCAATCGACTAACTCACTTGGGAGACCGGTTTCCAATGACGTTGCTACTACTAAAATTTTGAGGTGTCTTACTAGGGAGCGGCAACCAAAGGTTACGACCATAAAGGAAGCCAATGACCTCATGACCTTGGACATCACAATTTTATTTGGCAAGCTTGAGGAACACGAGTAAGTGCTCATTAGTCTCGACCAACATGAGAAAAAGGAAAAGAAAGAGAAGACCAAAGATGCGGAAAAGAAGTCAATAGCTCTAAAGGCTTCGACGAATTGATCGCACACAAACTGTTTGTGATATTGTCAATTTAAGTTTACATTTCACAAGTCATTGGAAATTGGATAAACTAAAGTGATCACTACTTGTATTGATTAATTGGCAAATTATTGATTCATTTTCTCATTGAATTCAATTCCATTCGGTTTCGCATATCCAATCTTACCAATAACGGTTCATTGAGATGATTTATTTCCTCGATCGCTTCCGCACGTTTTTTAAAACAATTTTTTAAGCCCCGGCTCTGTTTAAAAATTAGTGATCTATTCAAACCCCCTTCTAGATCATTGCCATCATCTAACATTGATCTCATATGATTCTCCACCACAAAACATCTGAACTTAGCACAACCTGATAACCTAACCCATACACAGATGACTTGAATTAGCACAAAATCCTAATTGAAGCTTCAGACACACACCACTTGAATTATGCACTCCCTGGCCTTGATCATGAAACACATTCTTGCAACAATTGGACTTAGATAAAAATAAAAGCAACATATTTTTGGATTTTTAAATACAAGTGAAAATAATACTATACAGGTAGGATAAATTTGGGGTATGACATATGTCCATATCTAATTGGCCTAAACCTAGTAAGATGAACTGCTACGATGTTCACGCTTTCAAGGTAGAAGTCAATTAGATACGAAGAAGACTCCAAATTTTTCTGAAAAGAAAGAAAGATGCTTGGGAAGTGGAATAACAGGTCAATGTCAACCCTCGAGTGGACACTGAATAACTTGCAAAGGTTGTCATGACCAAAAGGACGATGAGATTAGAATGACAGAAATTACTGACACCAAAAGGATGACAATAAGATCAAAACTGCAAACATTGTGGATACCAAAAAGGATATCAGTGAGCTCAACGACTTTAAAGATCGCCAACACCAAAAGGATGTTGGTTAAGTCAGAATGACAAAGATCACCATCACCAAAAGGATGATGGTTAGATCATAATACAAAGATCTCTGACACTAAAAGGATGACAGATCTATCACCAAAAGGATGATAGTGAACACATGTAAAGATTTTTGACACCAAAAGGATGATAGAGGACACACACAACTCAATGACCCTTCACCTAAAGGATGAAAGTGTCGTCAAAACTTGATATTACCAAAAGGATAATAGTAAGTACATAATGATACCAGAGGTTGTCATTCACCAAAAGGATGATACACAGACCAAAGATCTGAGGATTATTGGCACTAAAAGGATGACATATCTATCACCAAAAGGATGATAGAGAACATACGCATAGAGGTATCCGACACTAAAAGGATGACGGACCTATCACCAAAAGGATGAAGGTAAGATTGAAACCACATGAATGGCTACCACCAAAAGGATGATATTAAGATTATTGACAAAAGGTCAAAAGAACAAACTTGACAGATGAATATTGGTACATCAATGAATATGATTTATTTGAGGACATCAACAAAAGGTTGAAGCATAAAAGTCACCGAGGAACACCATCCTTATCAACAAAAGGTTGAAAGGAACACTCAGTGGGGAACGCCCAACAAGGAAAGTAGGAATTTATTCAAATATAAACCATTGATTAGTATGAGGATAATGGATCTATCAACAAAAGGTTGAAGAAAATAACTCAATGGGGAATGCCCACTGACTCAAAGAAATGCCACTGGCTAAGTTAGGGATAACAACTGCATCAATAAAAGGTTGAAGTACAACTCCATGAGGGACGCCCACTGGATGAGCTGAGGACGACAATTTCATCAATAAAAGGTTGAAGAGACCAATTCAATAAGGAATGTCGATCGACTGAGCTGAAAATTTCCCTTGACTAGGTTGCAGATCGTTTTGGAATCTTGAGATTGATCCTGGATCTTGACTTATGCATGTATGCATGATTGGTTTTGTAAACGGTACTCCATAGGATGGAAATACGTTGCAAATGCTGACGCACTGAGATTCAAATGTTGGGGATGTAATGATGTTCGTGTGTGCATATGATGCATGTGATGCTTATGATGATGTATGATGCATGTAGACATGTGATTATATATGTTTTATGAGGGTACCAGTAGGGTGGACTTTTATTTGGTAGTTGCCAATGTGGATTGGATTTTGGGTGGTGGGATGGTTTGATTTCCCCAACAATCAGTCTTTGACAATGGAATGATCAGAGCAGACGAAGATGCTCTCGGTGCCTCAAGTTTGATCACTTGATGATAAGTCACGTATTCGATCTTGAGAGAACCATAACTCTTATGCGTGATGGTCAAGATAATCTAAAAATGAGCGTAGCGACATGATCAGCTCATGAAGACCATGCTTTTGCTCAATAGTTGCTAGCATCTGGCAAGATCTGCTTGTCCAATTTGAAAGTACATAGAGGATCTGCCCTCTACAACTGGTCTTTCCCCAGTCTGTAGGGTCTTTGAAAGAAATCTCCTTGAACGGAAGCTCTTAGGAGTTACCATGACATGATTTACCTCAGTGTATGAACATGGTAATGGTCTGCCCCTGATTAGCCAATTCTTGCAATGGTCTAATCTTTGGAAGATGCTTCAATGTGATTCTGAGATGACTTGCCCCTGATTGAGCTTGTGAAGAATTTTCCCTAGTTTGAGCGTTTTGAGGTAGCCTTGATTCAGGTCGGCACCAACGAAAGTTCAAGTTCTTCTTTGATTGCCCCTTGTTGGAATTTCCTTGATGACAAGCACTGATTTGCAATTAAAATTGCTCATTCCCAAATAGTAATCTTAATGTAATGCTCATGAAAGTTTTTAAAAAGTCATTTATTGGAATGATGTGATAATGTGAGACGAATGGACCATTGTAGCATTGATTTAGCTAGTGTATGAAAGATATAGCAAGAAGAATGACACCAATGCTGAGGATTAACAAATCTTTGGGGAGTCAGTTCACGCAACCTTGCAGTAGCATGCTTTCAGAATAAATCCAACCTCAATTAGGTATTTTGAGGGTTGTAACATGGTCTGGTTCACGATCATTGAAACACAGGATATTTGGCTCAAAACATGGTTTGTTTGTACCCACCCCTTTTTCGTGATGAACTCCAGACCTACGTTTAGTTAAGTCTACACACATTTGTAGTTCACGTGACCAACTGCCTCCCCAGATATCACATAAACAGTTAGTCCAAGTCAAAAGGCCACGCGCCTTGCCCCCCATCTGGCAATCCCTCATTGGTAGATCAGGCGCTTTGCTCGCCAGAAATCCATCTATAAATACCCCATCACTTGAGAGGGGCAGGTATCAAAAATCATATACTTAACATCTCTTACTTGCTTTTCCCCTTTTTTTTTGACCAAATACTTACTTTGGCATCGGAGTACCTTGCAGGTACCTCCACCCCTTTTTCCTCTCCTACGAGCATCAACTCTTGTCCTTCACGAAGGCCGCGACGATCTCCTTCTGGTCCTCTCCGATCAGTGGCGCCGTCTGTGGGAAACAGCTCCCCCGTATTTAACCAAGATTCTCTCTTGCTCAACAAAGACCAAAGCTTTATCTTTTCAAATCTCAGATCGACATGGCTTTTATCAAGAACGATGTTCACCAAGACTCTGTGGCCCCTGCGGCCAACAACAGCAACGACCATGCTTTCGTCGGGCATATCCCGCAGGAAAGTGACCGAAGAGACGGAAGGCCTGCTTCCCCGAAACCCGACGAACCAAAGCCACGGGCACCAGCCATGGAGCTCACCTTTGAGCCCATCCCGGTTCCTCAAGATGCTGATCCGAGCACCACAGCGCTCATCGCATCTCTTAACAACTCGAACCTCCTAATCCTCCAGCAGGGAGAGAAGCTCAATGCTCTCGAGCATATCCTTCAGGAACGCCTTGCTTCAGAAAAACTAACGAGTATTTCCCCGCGTCCACGGACTCCCTCGAAACGAAGACGCGACAGTCTCTCCCCAGAAAGGAAACGGTCAAGATTGAGGAACCCTACACCCGATCTAGCACGATGACGCCATCAGTCTCCCCCACGAAGATCCAGGCACTCCCCGGTTTCCAAGAGGTCTCGACACGCGGATAAGTATGATCACCGACACACCCGCGGACGTTCTCCTCGCTGAAGTCGAAGCTACGGTCACAGCCGTTCCCGTTCGCTCTCTCCTAGTTCCAGCAGTGACGATGATGTCCACGGCCCATTCACAAGAGACATCCTGGACACTCGAATCCCCCGCGGATTGGAGAAACCACTCGCGTTGACAACCTACGATGGGACGTCTGATCCCCGTGAGCACATCGAAAATATAGAAGCTATGCTCCAATATCACAGTGTCTATGGGGCTATCAGATGCAAAATGTTCCCCATCACCTTGAGAAAGGGAGCGATGACATGGTTCAAACGACTTCCTCGCGGATCCATCTCTTCATGGAAGGAGTTAAAGAGCCAGTTTTCTCGCCATTTCACAGCTTTCCAACGACATCCTAAGTCGGAGGCTACACTGGAGGCCATTATCCAAGGCAGGGATGAATCCCTACGGGCATACGTTGAAAGATTTAACAAAGAAGCGATGGAAGTCCGAACAACGGATCACATGAAAAAGTACCTCCTCGAAAAGGGACTCCGACCCAAAAGTGACTTCCGTAAGGCAGTGGGGATCGAGGCTCCCCGGACACTGAAGGAACTCCTTCGCAAAGCTGAGGACTACATTCGTTACGAGGAGAAGGAGGCCGCATTCCATGCCCGGGACTTAAGAGATCGCGAAGCACCCTGGGCATAAAAAAAAAGACTAGCTGGAATCATCCCGGCAATGGAAAGAGAAAAGGCGCGATGAGCGTCCTCGCGAAAGCAAAGGGCCAGCTGGCCAGTTTACGGAGCACACCGTGCTCACGACCTCGCGAGAGCGTATTCTCTCGACTGCATCAACACAGAATTTAAACAAGGGGGTGTCAGGTTCCCTAAACCGACCACGTCCAAAGGGAACGTCGACAAAAGCAAATATTGTCGTTTCCATCGTAGTCACGGCCACGTGACAGAAGATTGCGTGCACCTTAAGGACGCAATAGAGATCCTCATCAAAGAGGGTCACCTGAAGCAATACGTGAAGAAGGGAGATTCCTCCCGACGAGACACATCCGATCCGAAGAAAGAGGCAGAATCAGCCCAATCCAGTCCTTCCCCGTAGGTCGCAATGGCCATCAGCCGACCAGAGGACTTCTTCGTTCCTAACCACCTCGACCCGACTTCCCAGGCATTCATCCACAACACCTGTGAAGCCTTCCCTACGGCCATGGTCATCTCATGTGGGGGGTACCATGAGCTTACAATAGGATCCATCAAACGAAAGTTTGAACAACTGATAGACAGTAGCCCTGAGCAGTTGTACACGATCGGAAAGGGTAAAGGGAATTCGCAGCCGATCACGTTTTACCGAGAAGAACTCCCCGGAGGATCACCAAACTCCCATATACCTCTGCTGATTAGGGCTAAATTGCCCTCTACTGATGTTTGGAGAATCCTGGTCGACCAGGGCAGTTCCGTGGACATCATGTATACCAACCTATTTCGCGCATTGAAATTGAATAAGTCCAACCTCTCACCATACGTGGGATCGGATCTCCAAGAATTCAACGGGGCAACAACCCGATCTTGGGGTTACATGGAGATACCAGTCACTTTTGGCGAGGAAGAGGCATCTCGGACAATCAAAACGCAGTTCTTAGTCATTGATTGCCCGTCGCTTTATTAGTGTATCCTCGGTAGGCCAGCTCTTGCAGAACTCATCGTTGTTCCCTCTACGGTCCACCTCAAACTCAAGTACTATACGGAGAAAGGGTACGTCGCAACTCTGCATGGCGACATCGAGGCTGCTCGTAGATGCTTTGAGGCCGTAATAAAAGGGCAGAACCAGATCGCGACGACGACAAAAGCGGCAAAGCGCACAAGAGAGGACGAGGTTCCAGCTGAAGGTGGCCAGCCAGAGAAAAAGCCCACGCTTCCCGTGCATATCATCGACCTCGACAGCAAGCTTCCTGAAGAGGGTAAAGAAGATCGTGACGAAGACAAACCGTTAGGAGTAACAAGTTCCCCGTCTTCTGCACTTTTGTGACCAGTCCCAGATGGGGAATTCGAGACCATCACCTTCGGCAACAACCCCAACAGGGGAGTGAAGATAGGCGCTGGTCTCCCCGAAGAGATAAAGAAGGAGTTGAAGAAATGTCTTGACGACAACGTCGATCTGTTCGCCTGGAGTGCGGCGGATATGCCCGGCCTTGATCCAGAAACTGCGTGTCACCACTTGACAATCAATCCAGCTGCTCGCGCCATTGTCCAACGAAGAAGAAAGCAATCCGAGGAAAAGGCACAAGCTGCCGAAAAACTTGTACAAGACCTCTTAGAGGCAAAATTTATTTCCGAGGCCAGGTATACGACCTGGCTCTCAAACATTGTACTTGTAAGGAAAAGTAATGGAAAATGGCGCATGTGCATTGATTACACTGATCTCAATTGGGCTTGCCCGAAAGATGCTTATCCGCTCCCGAGCATAGATAAACTCGTAGATAATTCCGCAGGTTTCAAGCTCTTGTCCTTCATGGACGCTTATTCGGGATACAACCAAATCCCAATGGCAGACGAGGACAAGAGGTACACGGCGTTCATGACCTCCTCAGGGAACTATTACTATAACGTAATGCCCTTTGGACTAAAGAATGTCGGGGCCACGTACCAGCGCATGATGAATAAAGTCTTTCGAGCAGAAATTAGGGATATGCTCGAAGTATATATGGATGATATGATCATAAAATCCCAAGAGGAATCCGACCATACCACCCACTTACAAAAGGTGTTCGACTAAGCTCGAAAGTGTAAAATGCATTTCAATCCAGAAAAATGCACCTTCGGTGTACGAGCAGGGAAATTCCTCGGGTTTTACCTCACTGAAAGAGGAATAGAAGCAAACCCAAATAAATGCCGAGCACTCGTGGAGTTCCCCACTCCGCGGTCAAAAAAGGCGATACAGACCCTCAACGGGATGCTCGCGTCCCTTGCCCGCTTCGTGAGCAAATCCGCCCAGCACACCCTGCCCTTCTTCAAATTACTCCGGAAGGAAGCAAATTTCGAGTGGACGGACGAATGCAAGCAGGCCCTTGCCCATTTCAAACAAGCTTTGCCCGAGCCTCCAGTATTGTCCCGACCAGACTAGGGGGAAACCATATACCTATACCTCTCCGTGGCCAACGAAGCAGTAAGCGCGACACTTATTCGCGAAACGAACGACGGGCAAAAACCCATCTATTTCACCAGCAAAGCCCTGCAGGGACCCGAAGTCAGGTACACG
The DNA here is from genome assembly GCA_022829125.1 of Lathyrus tuberosus. Classification (NCBI taxonomy): domain Eukaryota; kingdom Viridiplantae; phylum Streptophyta; class Magnoliopsida; order Fabales; family Fabaceae; genus Lathyrus; species Lathyrus tuberosus. The sequence continues at coordinate 784,088 of JALAZF010000361.1, forward strand.
CAAATAGAACGAGTGGCCCTTGCTCTCATAGTCGTCGCGAGGAGACTCAGATATTACTTCCTGGCGCACACCATCGTCGTCAGAACCGACCAGCCTATTAGGCAGCTGTTAAGCCGACCAGATATGGCGAGCAGGATGCTAAAATGGTCCCTCGAATTGGCCGAGTTTGACATTCACTACGAGGGGAGGAAAGCCCTCAAGGCACAGGTCCTGGCCGACTTGGTGGCAGAAATAACTTCGAAACTTTCCCTTCCAGGAGGGACACGGAAGTGGATCATTTACATGGATGGTGCATCGAGCCCCTCAGGCAGCGGAGCAGGAATTATCCTCGAGAACGAGGAAGGGACCCTGATCAAAGTATCCCTGGTCCTCTCCTTTAAAACATCCAACAATCAAGCCAAGTATGAAGCCTTCCTCGCAGGATTACGACTGGCCAAAGACGTCGGCACGAAAGAAATAAAAATTTGCACTGATTCCCAGCTCGTAGCGTCCCAAGTACGGGGAGAGTTCCAAGCAAAGAACGACCAAATAGCCGAATATTTGGCAATGGTAAAAGAAAAAATGGCGGAGTTCGAAGCATGGGAAGTTCAGCACGTCTCGCGCGAGCAAAACACCCGAGCAGACATCCTCTCTAAACTAGCCAGCACCAGGAAAAAAGGTGGGAACAAATCCATCATACAAGAAATGATGGCCCGCCCGAGCATTGTAAAACCCGACCTGCTAGATGTTAACGTCATCGGAGATCCCCTTTGTTGGATGACCCCGCTGTGCAATTATCTCACCAAGGGGGTACTCCCCGAGGACAGTAAGGAGGCCAGTGTAACTAAGCAACGAGCCTGTTCGTACGTACTGGTCGAGGACAAATTATATCGACGAGGATTTTCCATCCCTCTGCTGAAATGTGTCGACGAGGCCAGGTCCCCGAAATCTTACAAGAGATCCACGAGGGCATCAACGCACAACATCTAGGGGGAAGATCCCTGGCCCAACAAGCTTTACGCGCAGGATATTACTGGCCAACCATGCAACACGACACCAAAGAGCACGTACGAAAGTGCGACCGTTACCAACGCCACGGGGACATGCACTTGGCGCCCCCAACGAGTTGAAGACTCTCTCCTCGCCATGGCCCTTCGCCTGGTGGGGGATGGACATTCTAGGCCCCTTTACAATGGGATCCTATCAAAACAAATTCCTAATCGTGGCCGTCGATTATTTTACAAAATGGATCGAAGTCGAAGCGCTCGCCAAGATCACAGCCTTCAACATACTGCGCTTCTACAAAAGGAACGTCCTCGCAAGATTTGGGGTACCTCAAGCCCTTGTGACCGACAACGGAACCCAATTCACGGACAAAAACTTCCAAGATTTCGTCGGCAAACTAGGGACAAAACAACATTTCACCTCCGTCGAGCACCCCCATACTAACGGGCAAGCGGAGGCCGCGAACAGGGTGATCCTCCGCGGGCTAAAACGAAGGCTAGGCGAGGCCAAGAAAAGATGGGTCGAGGAACTCCACAGCGTCCTTTGGGCATATAGAACAACACCACACTCCACCACCAGGGAAACTCCCTTCCGACTAGCGTATGGCACAGAGGCGGTGATACCGGTGGAGATTAGGGAACCCTCTAGAAGGACAGAAGCTCCCCTTGACGAAGAAATGAACGACGAGGCTCTGCGCAAGGATCTCGACCTGGTCGAAGAAATAAGATCAGGAGCTACGCTCCGCGAGGCCACACTAAAACAACAGATAACGTTGCGACATGACGCCAGGGTCATAAAACGTGACTTCCCCGTGGGCAGCCTGGTCCTCCGTAGAAACCAGAAGGATTCGCGCGAAGGGAAACTGGCAGCGAACTGGGAAGGACCTTATAGGGTCAAGTCCAAAACGGGCACAGGAGCATATTACTTGGAAACATTGGACGAAAAACAACTTGCTCGACCATGGAATGCTGAAAAACTCAAGCAGTACTACAGCTAAGTCCTTAACCACGAGGATAGACAAATTGCCGACGTAATCACCCAAAACAGGGAGAGTTGCGCGGCCATCGTATCATGCCCTGGTGAAGCATGACACGCATTACAACGCCGGCCAGCGTCTGCTCGTTGTACGAGCAGATCCTGCGCACAACGGGGATACCTCGACCGAGCTCCGCCGTTGCCGCACCATTCAGGCAGGACACACAGCTCGCGATAGGAATAGTCAAAGCCTATGAGATTAGTACCTCAAACGAAGTCCTAAGCCACATCATGGGCAAAACCACTTCGCCCTCCTCGGTAGGTTTCACAACTCGCCGAGCACACACACATATAAATAAATAGAGCAAACATCCAAGATAAAACATTTTCACAAAATCCAAGTATATTAAAACACCGGGCATGACCGGGTAATGTTATAAATACAAAAAAGGGCAGCACCCATACAAAATTATACGGGCACGCAGGCCCACAAAACATGTTAAATACAAAATCCTAAACTTCACTTCCATCCTCGGGGGGAACAACCTGACCATCAACAACCCTGTTGAACAGACCCATCCCGTCGGTCAGCAGCTGCACGTCCGAGTTAAGGGCTTTCATCTGCTCCGTAGCAGCATTAAAACCAAACTCAGCCGCCTTCAAGTTATCCTCGCCAAGGATCTGAATCCTTCCGATCAGCTCAGCTCTGGTCCTCAGGGATTTCTCGTCATCATTCTCATCCTCGAGGGCCGCTGACAAACCCTCCAGTTCAGCTATCCTGGCCTACAAGCGCGCCTTCTCCTCGTCGGCCGCGGTCATCTGCAGCTTCAACTGGGTAACTTCCTGCTGAAGCAATACTCTGGCCTCCTCGTGACCTTCGAATTGCTTCAGATCATTGTACAACTTATTGTTATCAATCTCCAGCTCGGCAATTCTCACCTTGGTCGTGCGAAGGTTGACACGGGAAGCCGCTTCATCTTCCCCGAGGGCAAGAGCCGCTTCGAGCACCCTGAACATCCCCGCAGCATCCTGGCAGAGTTATTTCCTCCTCGCCTGAGGATTGGCGCCCACAATGGCCTCGACTTCAGAATCCTGGACGGCAATTGAGTTCCCCTCATTAAACATACTTCCACGCGAATAACACGGGGGCAAAACATACGGGTCAGTGCCAGAACCTCCCGGACCAGCGGTCACAGAAGTCCCCGCGGCATCTCTCTTCCTTTTATGGGAGGTGTCCATGGTCAGCGGCGTTGAGGCTCTCTACGGGATAAGGGTAGGACCAGCGGCAAAATTCTCCAGAACAGTCTGCTTAGGCACCCCGACCTTGGCACCTGCGGTCGACTTCTTGTGAACTTTCGCCGCTTGAGATTTCATCAGGCGTTCCCTCATGTCCGGCATCATACCTGCGAACACACAAAACGAGTCAAAATTCAGAAATTCGAACAGATAAAAAACAAACAGCGAACCATACCAAGTAATTGGACCGCATCATCATCATTATCGCATTCGAGGTGAGCTTTGACATTAATATATCTAGCTGCTCGGACGGGCTCCCCATCATCCCCGACCAGCTCTTTCCCGTCCCAATCAACTACGAAGGTCGGGGAAAAACTCTCCACATAAGCATGGAGGATCCTGTACGACTCCTTGTCGGCCTCGCAGAGTTGTTTGTGCTTCACCAAAAATTAGTCGGTCCTATGCTTAAAATGGGAGTAGACTCATTCCAGAGGAAACACGGACACAATGCCATCGACCTCCCGACCATCAACTGTCACCTTTTCGATAGTCGAGATAGATCTTTTCGCCTCCTCGGAAAGAGGCTTCACGATCAGAAACCTATCTTTGAAGTTGCGAATCAAGTCAGAGTACGGCCAGAATAGCCTGCTTTGCTGTTTAAACGAAACCCAACTTTGTTTTGTCCCCGTGGTACTCCTTTGAAGTTGGAAGAGACAAAAGAAGAGATCCACGGTTGCCCCGACATTAAGATAACGACAGACTAATTCAAATGCCCGGATGAAGGCCAGAGCATTAGGGTGAAGCTGCGACGAGCACATGGCCAAATGAGTGAAGAGGGCCACTTGAAAATCAGTGAACGGGAGACGTATCTTGGCCTCCGAAAAAGCAAACTCGTACATTGGGAAACGCAATCTCGGATACCCAGAGCAAATTCTATCATTCTCCCCGGGACGAAATGCTTTCCATTGTCGAGGAGCCTCCCCTACTCGGTCCTCCAGCAGAGAAAACTCTCGAATCTCCTCTTCGGTGAAGGTCGATCGAAACGACAGAGGTTCGTGCGCTATCCAATCCAGGTCCCCCTCTGTGACCTTAATATTGGAATAATCGGCGGGCGCATTCGGCTCCCCGTGTGCCTCTGGAAGGTGGGGCACAACTTCATCCCAAGGATCAGCCATTTTTCACCTGAAAAGCAGAGGAAGACAAGTGAATTCGACATCCAAGATCAAATCCACCCTTCCACCACTAATCAAGTGAAAGGGCGAGGATGAAGCCGAGGACAACCTCGAACCCGTTCTAACTCACCCTTCTAACGACCAGCAGGGCAAGCCCCCGCGACCTAATACGGCAAAACGAGGACACGGGCTCGTCGCGCCCCAAAATCATGACAAGGAACTGAACAGGCCTAGTGCCCGACTACAAACCTAAACTATACGCCTAACCAGGATCTACAAAGATCTACATAAAAACATTCTCTACAATTATCCTAGAAATCATCATGTTCTTCATGTTCTTCATGGATTTTCCAGAAACTCGTGCGTTCATCAGAGAACACACGAAGTTCAACCAGAAAATTCATGAAATCACGGAGAAACCATGAACAACACCCAGAAAACTCGAAGGTTCATAAAAAAATACAGAAAAGGAAGAACGAACTTACAGGAAGAAGAAGAAGTTGACGGAGAAGAGGAGGATCAGCAGTGGCAAAGAGGTACTCCGGCGAAGGACTAGTTGCAGAGCGAATAAGAGCAAGGAGTGGGAACTTGTGAGAATTGTGAAAATAAAACCTTCCTCCACCCTTTTATAACCATTTGATCGTGGGGGATCGTGAAGGTCATCATAGCCTATCCGGCCCTAGGACTGGCAAAGCCATAAATGCTCACCACGTGTCACAAAAACTCTTCGCCTCGCTTATTGCATAAATTACGCCAAAGTCCTTGGCTCCAACGAGCAAGTCTCCTCGTCAAAGCGAACGCATCCGTGCAAGGCTGCTCGTTGAAAAACACCAATCTCTGCGAGCATGCAACAAACCTTGGTCGACGTTCAGCGCAATCATCTAACGACCACATCTGGTCGTGGCACGAATGGGACACTCCACACGAGCAACCACTTCCCCAACAGTACGGTCGTAGTCACAGCTGTCTGAAGTCATTACTCTCCAGCAGAGCAACGACTTGGGGGGCTCCTGTTCTGGACCGGGCAGGGCTTCCTGCCCTTAAGGATCAGGCCCAATCCATTATAGTTGGCGAACAGGCCTAATAGGCACAATATAGCCGTTGGGCACAATATAGCCGTTGGACAGAAAGTAACCGTTGGGTGTGTCCCCTTCACGTGCAGAGTAGTTCACGCGACCAACTGCCTCCGCGGATATCACGGAAACAGTTAGTCCAAGTTAAAAGGCCACGCGCCTTGCCCCCCATCTGGCAATCCCTCATTGGTAGATCAGGCGCTTTGCTCGCCAGAAATCCATCTATAAATACCCCTTCGCTTGAGAGGGGCAGGTATCAAAAATCATATACTTGACATCTCTTACTTGCTTTTCCCCTTTTTTTTTACCAAATACTTACTTTGGCATCGGAGTACCTTGCAGGTACCTCCACCCCTTTTTCCTCTCCTACGAGCATCAACTCTTGTCCTTCACGAAGGCTGGGACGATCTCCTCCTGGTCCTCTCCGATCACCTACTAAGGTGGTAAATGGCTCTCTCGACACCATTTTCATCCTCTTGAGCTAACATGCTCCTTAAAGTTTTATTTGACATAGATATGTACAATCTCATGCTTCTATTTCTACAAGGTGGCGTTAGAATTGGAGGGTGACTCAAGTACTCTTTGATTTTGTCGAAAGCTTCTTGCTGAGATTGTCCCTATTTGAATTCTTCCTTGTTGAGTTAAAGCAAAGGTGAGAAGGCTTGAGTTTTTCCGCTAAGGTTCGAGATAAATCTCCTTAAGAAATTGATCTTTCCCCGCAGTGACTGTAATTCCTTCTTTGTTGATGGCGCTTTCGTCTCCATAATGGCCTTGGTCTTATTCTGGTTTATTTCAATTCCCTTTTTGTGAACCACAAAGCCTAAGAAATCCCCCGCCTACACACAAAAAACACATTTGAGAGGTTCATTTTTAGACCATGTCTCCTCATCTTTGCAAAAGATTGTCGAAGATAGTCAATGTCATTCTTCCCTGAAACGGACTTAACAACAATATCATCAATATAAATTTGCATAAAAGTCTCTATATAAGCATGAAAGATCGAATTCATCGCTCTTTGGTATGTTGCCCCAACATTCTTTCGACCAAAAGGCATGACTACCCACTCATAGGTGCCTAGGGCTCCAGGGCATCGAAACGCCGTCTTTGGGACATCCTCTTCGGTAATGAATATTTGATTATACCCAGAATACCCGTCGAGCAAACTAAGGTATTCATAGCCTGCGGCAGAATCGACTAACATTTTCACCACAGGCATTGAGTATTCTTCCTTTGGGGTTGCAGCGTTTAAATCTCTAAAATCTATGCAAACCCTCAAAGTACCATTCTTTTTAATAACAGGTACAATATTTGCTAACCATTCGACATACCTGGCTGTGCGGATGAATTTGCAACGAAGAAGTCTTTAGACCTCCTCCTTGATCTTCGAGAGAATTTTCGCTGCAAATCGCCTTGGATTCTGCTTGATTGGCTTCTTCCCAGGCTTAATTGGCAGCTTCAATTCGACCAGATCCCTGCTTAAACCAGACATTTCGTCGTAATCCCATGCAAAATAGTCTTTGAACTCCTTTAATAATTGGATCACTTCGACCTTGAGTTGTGGGCTGATATTAGCGCTGATGTATGTCGACATTTTCGTTGCCCCCCTCTCCCAAGTCGATTTCTTCTAGTGGATCTTGCGCTAGAATTTTAATGTTGGCTGCCAACGAATCCTTCTCGAAACCCAAAGGCTCGTCATCATAGATGGCGTCGAGCCTCTGGCCTTGTACTTCATCCTGAACCTTATCAGGTGGTTCTGGATCAAAATCCTTACCAGGACCTTCTTGGTGTAATCTTTTGTTGGCTTCGACAGCGATATGTTTTACTTCAGCCTCCAAGGCCGTTTGTAGTTTGTTTTCGTCTATATAAGCCGAAATCCTTTTAAGTGCTTCGAACTCAGTCATCATCACCGAATACGCTTCCCCATCCTATTGGATCGACTCCAGACGTCCCTATATATGCAAGGTTGTCTTCCCCCACAACCTCACGATCCCATTGAAAACCATTTGTGGGATGCAAGTACAACGAACAATATGCGTTGTCATCTGGAGTAAATGTAAAGTTGGTCGGGTTGCATGGAGTAATGTTGGCCAGGTGCTTTTCTAAATGACGTTTATTGACTTAATTAATTGCAACCTTAAAATAACCTTGGTTTGCTTCAATGTTCTACACAATGTCGTCTGGGCGCCATATAGCGATCTTCTGATGCATGGATGAAGGTACAACTCCTATCCCATGTATCCTTTCATGGCCAAGTAACAAGTCGTAATTGGCTTTCGTTTCGACAACCATAAATATGGTTGGTCTCATAACGGTACCTATGGTCAGATCGACCTGAATCACCCCCAAATTAGTACCCACATTTCCTTTAAAGTTGGAGAGTACCATATTATGGGGCTTGGTATCGGTGTCGAATTTTCCGATTTTCCTCAGCATGAAGTGTGGCATTAGGTTCACCGTCGCACCACAATCCACTAAGATTTTGTTGACAGGAACGTCTTCGACCTTTCCTGTAATAAACAAAGGCTTTAGATGACTATTCATCGCCCCGTATGGACGTTCGAAGAACGCGTTATGTTCCTCTACGCAACCATTATTCATCACGTAATAGCACACAGGTTTATGCGCAACCATTTTGATTTCGGTATTATTATCCGTTTCTTCGACCTCAGTTATTTGGTCGAATTCTATGGGAAGCACTATCACCACATTCACTATGATATCCAAAGTCTGCTCCGATCCTGAGTCGGAATTGTCAGTAAGCATCTCATCCTCAGCAATTTCTCGATCACACTTTTCTTTGACCTTTTCTTCTTGTGTGGCAAACAACTTTCTTCCCACCGGCATCTTCTTGACAGGCTTTTGCTCCTCCTTGTCAATCTTTTCGGTCGGTATGTTGGTACTTGACTCCGCCTTTGCTCCAACTTCTCTTTGAGCCTTTCTTCTTCTCTGTTCCCTTCTCCATTGTGATATGGACATATGATTCTTTCCTTTATAATTTTCTGAGATGTAGGCTGACTTCTTCAAAGTTTGGAATTCTCTGCGGTATGCCATTGATGAGCCTCTATCTACGTCGAAGCTTTACCATTTCTGCTGGCCATGATCCTTGCCTTCGACAGGTCTTACCCACCTTCCCTTCGAAGCCTCAGCCATTAGTTTGAAGGTGGTAGGCTTGGCACCAGGTACTCTTTGTTTCGCCCCATCTTGCCTCAAAGAAGATCTCCTCTGGTCGAAGCCTCGTTGACCATAAAGGGCTCTTTGTTCAGGTCTTTCTCTGGCTTTCTTGACTCCTTCAAGATTTTGGGCTGCTTTTTTATCAAACACAACACTACATCGAGGACATACCATCACTTCTGATTTTTTCCTTTGGCACCTATGGAGGAAATCCTTCAGGGTCTCCTCTTTCTTTGGATAGGCTATTTTGTTATGCTCCTCTTTTCGATGCTCCTCGTCGACTTCCATGGGTGTTTCTTGTGAGATTTCCACCATGTTTATGTCCATGTTGACATCATCAGTGATGTCTAACTTGTGGAACTTCATTTGAAGGCCTTCAGCAGCCTTGTCCATTCGTATGAAACCATCAACAGTTTCTTTTGTTATCATCATTAAATTGGAATCCTCAGCGATTCCTCCATCAGAGTCTTCAGTAACTCCCAAGTCAAAACTATCAGTAGTTTCTTTGGCGAAGCTTTGAGCATCCTCACAAGAAAAATTCCTCATAAACTCCTGGTCGAGATCCTCAGTAATCCTGACCATAACAGCCTCATTGTTGAAGTTCTCAGTGACTTCGACCATGTTGACAGTATTATCGAGATCTTCAGTGACTTCGATCATGTTGACTTCAGTTGGCTCTGTGTAATGAGCGTCAGCCATTTGTAAAGGATCAGAGTCAATCTTCATCTGATTCTTCGACTTCTCTCCAAATTTGAGTCTTCCCTCCTGGATGGCATTTTGAACAAGATCCCTGAAAAGAAAATATTAAGAGGTTTTATGACCCAAGAAATTATGATACTTACAAAAACCTCTATTTTTCCTTTGTTCTAAAGGAGGAATTTTAGCACCAGGAGGCACTATCATTTAACCATCCTTAACTGATAGATCGAAAATCTCGTCACATTCGGTAACGTCGAATGTGTAAGTTTTCTTAGGCGTTCTATCACTTTTTTCTGGCCCGATAGAGTTCTTTCCGTTCGAAGGGGCCAAGACTTTACAAGAGTAAGGTGGGCCTTGTTTCAATTCAGCAGGGTCAATCTCGCCCTCGTCGAAACTCACTAGCTCACTATAAGGTCTTTCGTCCTCTTCATTGAATTCGACGTAGGCATTCTTTTATTCTTATTTGCCTTAGTCTTCTCTTCTTTAAGGCGTTCTAATGGCCGAATCCTATCAGCCAACTGGGCCATGTCCCTTAAGTATTGGGTATCTAGTTTCTTCCTAATGGAATAATCCAGTCCCCCAGCGACCATTTCGACCAACTCATGTTCTTGTACTTGTGTAAAACACTTAGCTTTGAGCATTCAGAATCTGTTCAAATAATCATTTATTGGCTCAGTAAATTTCTGTTTTATACCAGACAATTCCTTTAGACTAATCTTGGTTTGTCCCATATAGAACTACTCATGAAATAAACGTTCCAACTGGGTCTAATTATGGATCAAATTTGGTGGTAAGGTTGTAAACCATGTGAAGGCATTCTTTGTAAGAGAACTTGGGAAGTATTTTACCCTAAGGCTCTCATCATTTGAAATCTCTTCGGCTTCTATCAAATATCTAGCCACATGTTTGACAGTGGATTCAGTGGTATCCCCAGAAAACTTAGTGAATTTAGGAACTTTCGTTCTAGAGGGTAAATCTAACTGAAGGATATATTCTAACAACGGTGATGTATAATTTGACCTTCGAAGACCGAAGTTTATTCCATTCAGTGCCATAATCCTTTCGACCATGGCTGCCAAATTATTATCTGCTGCCACTTCGTTACGTCGAATTTGTTGTATGACATTGTCAGCATTCTGGTTTCTATTTACCAAAACTACCATTAGTTCCTCCTCTACAGGAATTTGTGGTTGATTCCTAGGGGGTTCGACTCTAGGTCGTTCGATTGTTCCCTGGTTCGCTAGATTCGCCTGAGGTATATTTCCTGGCTTTTGTTGGACTTGGTTAATAGTAGGGTCTTCTTCGAAAACTACCCCTTGGTTTTCTATCATATACTCCCTCGGTGGATGTCGAGGAGGATTTGGTACACCAAAGAAATCTACAAGGCGCATCATCTGCGCTGCCATTTGCTGATTAGTTTGGGTGGTATTTTGAATGAGAGGTTGAAAATTTTCTCCCATAGTTTGGGACATCATTTGGACCATTTGATGGTTACTCTCGTCCATTTGTTGCCTTAAATATGTTGCAGAACTATTTGTCAAGTTTGGCATTTGGGTTGAATACCCCATTCCTAAAGATTGACTATTTAGACCCATATTAACCCTAGATCCTGACCCTTGTAACAGCGATGTTACTATGGGTTCCGAAAATACCAGAGGGGTATTCTGTAATTTTACCATCATCAATGTTGGCATTCCAAAAGGTGGGTCTCAACTAGGTAAAGGCATCGAAAATCCAGGGGAGGAATGGTTGGAAACTAGAAGTTCCAATCGGTGGGGGAGTCCTCAGCGATCCCCTTGATCCGATATAATTTAGAATGGGCTGAGTATGGGAAATTGAATGCGTAGGGATCGAACTCGCCATGGATGGTATTGTTTCAGAAACAGACGCTGAAACCGTTGGTCCCCCGGTCAAAGATCTTGGGGATAGTTCTACATTAATATTGGGCGTTGTTTGAGGATTCTAACTATTTTGCTAAGGGTTCAAATTATTTGGCCGGTTTGCATTCGCTATTTTCCTCGTGTATCTTCTCCTTGGTCTATCCTCGTTGGTGGTGGATACTTTACAATTTCTTAATAACATGCAACGAAGTTTTCAAAAGAGAAAAGACAATTAAATGCAGAACTATAAATTTTCAAAAATGCAGAAAATTTGTTTTCAAAATTCACTTAGCACCGTCCCACTAGGCGTGCCAATTTGTTTACCGTGAAAATTGGTAAACGACCGTACAGAATCCTAGGACATGTGCTAATTGATTTAAAATGATATTTGGAAAAAGATGAACACTTCAACAGTATTCATAATTTAAATATAGTTTGCTTCAAAAATACTAAAGAAAATGTAATGCAGTGAAATAATCGAAAGTGCGTTGGAAAACAACTTGCGAAAATAAAAGATAAACTTCTGGGCAAAAACTAACTGAATTGTATTGAATAAAAATATGGTGTTACATCAAACGTACATTTCTCACACACTCGTTTCTCTACACGCGGGTACTTTGAGTAATTGAGGAACTTATACAAACTTGAACACACACAAATCCTAACGCTAAGACTTGTTATTTATACTAATAAAAAATAACTGCCTCTAACGGCCTACAAACTAGAGAAAGACAAATGGCATTCTGCATGTCTTCGTCTCCTAAACGCGCTCCACGCGTCTTCTGCCAGCAATTGGATAAGAAAAAAGTTCCCTCCTTTATTTGAATTTAAATCTTGGATTGAAACGTCATCCGTAACGCTTTCGTCGAACAATATTCCCAAACTACTAGAAATATTTCTAAGTCCGCAAAACACTCTTTTCTTGCACAAGGACCCCTTCGACTAGAACTCCAGGAAACACTATTCCAGTCGAAGTCTTCCAAGTCTTCTCCAAAATTCTATTTCCTTGATTAATTCCCTCAATTCAGTACTAGGCATTGAAATTAGGACCTAACAGGGTGACTGTTGGAGGAACTAGGCCTCTCAAGGTAATCGATATGTCCTTAAGCAGAAAAGGAAAGATATGGGCATATGGCACAGGCTGAGGGTCAAAGTGTCTCTCTAGCCTCCTCATCCTCTATTGATTAGGTTGACGCTTCTATGGAGCATGTTGCGGAGGTATTTGAGTAGGAATCTGAGTTGGAACAACTTGTTGATAAGGTATGGGAGCATATTGTGCAGCAGAAACATACGGATACTGGAAGTAAGGGATTTGAGCAGGCATTGGAGCAGACACTTTCTGTTGTGCTTGTCCCTTTTCAGCAGAGATGGCATTTGTTTCGCCCTCTTTTTTCTTGTATCCATTGAAAAACTTCTTGACTCCAGTCTAGCTGCTAGAACCTCTTTGGATCTTTCCGCTTTTCAGACCCTATTCAATTCTCTCACCGACGATCACCATGTTAGAGAATCCTGAGGACACGCTACTGATTAGCTTCTCATAGTATTGTCCTTGCAAAGTACCCATGAAGATGTCAATCAATTCACGGTCAACCAGCGGTGGATGCACCCTTGCAGCTAACTCCCTCCAGCGTTGTGCGTACTCCTTGAAGGACTCATCGTTCTTTTGAGCCATACTCTAAAGTTGAGTATAATTCGGATCCAGTTCAGTGTTGCATTTGTATTTCTTAACAAAAGCTTCAGCCAATTCAGCCCAAGTGCGCACACTGCTATGCTCCAGTTGCATGTACCATTCTAGAGATGCCCCAGATAGGTTATCTTGGAAGCAATGAATCATCAGCTTTTCATCTCTGGAATAGGCATCCATCTTGAGGCAGTACATCTTTAGATGAATGTTGGAACAGCTGAGACCCTTATACTTCGGGAGTTCTGGAACCTTCATCTTGGGAGGAATCACAACATCTGGCACTTAGCACATCTACAAAGCACTCAAAGAAGTTGAATTATGCCCTTCCATGAATCAGAGTTTTTCAGCTAGATCATGACACATCTTGATAGCTTTAGAATCTTGAGCAGCATCAAGATTGTTGATTGGAACAACAGTATAATAGTTTTGCATCTCATACTCATCTTACATATCCTCTTCGGCATGAGGAACGAGAATCTGAGTAACTGTAGGTTGAGCTTGTGGGATAGCTCCAACAGTAACTCCAGATGTTGGTATCGGCTGAGCAGTGGCTCCTCCGACTGCAGGATTGAAGTTCAGAGGCATTCCGTAAATTATGGGATTGGGAACAGGAACTGAAAGTCTTGAGTGAGAAGCAGATCCTTGCACAGGAACATTGTTCATTACGGTAGCGGCATCACACAATTCATCTTCTTTTTTGGCCATAGTAGTTATGGCCTCAAAAATTTGGTTAATCTTGCTCTTGACAAAATCTATTTCTTCTCGCATAACAGCCTACTCTTGTTGAATATGATCCGTCATTCGTCTAGTGTTTGCTCGAGTTGCCTACTGGTGTCGAGGAATCAACTTGATTTACTAGAGATGAAGGAAGATGAAATGAGTTTTGGTTTTTGGAATGGAATGCAAGATGCATAACTGATGCAATGCAATGCAATGTGATGACATGTATGGATGCAATGCAAGAATCCAGGATCACAGGTACAAGATCACAGGTACATGCTCACAAAGCTTGAAAAGCGGATAAAAGGTAAGGTCGACTACTCTCCTCACATGGATCTCACCAGGTAGGATCTAGAGTTAAGAGGAACCCAAAGTCATGAATCCACATGACTGTTCATCAGACACGCTATGAGTATGACGGTTGATGACTCCATCATATGAATCTCTTTTGGGTGAGGTCTTCGTATCGAACTACACAAGGAGAACTCCTTGGTGCCCCATACTATGAGACCATCGACATTGGGTTTTAGACAAGGGTTTCAGAGTCATGGACTTCTTTGACTGTTTGTTGCGTATGTCAGTGATTGCCAGGCAAACAACTCCACCAAGAAAGTCTATTCTGAGTGAGATTTTCGTATCGAACTATGCGAGGAGTACAAATCGGTGCCCCATACTACGTGACCATCAATCTTCATTTGGGCCAATGGTTCAAGGTTCTAAAAGGTCCTTAGAGTCATGGATGTTAAGGAAAACATTGACCGTCCACGCCAAGAGCTTGACGGTCGTCAATATCCTCAATAGAATCTACTCTAAGCGAGGTTCTTGTATCGAACTACACAAGGAGAACTCCTTGGTGCCCCATACTACTCAACCTTTCCTATCTTATGTTTAGCACTCTAGACTCGGGTAGAGAGCCTTTCACACAAGGTTTGCAAGAAGAGTATCTGTAATACCCCATATTATTTGAATGCTTATTTTGATATTTGATAAGATCAGATGAGTATCTATGTGCTCTATTTTTGGGTAATTGGATTAATGGAATCCTCTAAGAACTTTAAGTATTGACATTTGGGATCAATAGAGCAACTAATGAACTCTGAAGAGATCAATTATTTTATTAAAGAGACGGATTAATAATTGATAGTTCAAGGAAGTTAATTTTGGTAACTATAATAATTGATCGATTGGTTGAGACGACGAAATATCAATTGGAGATATTTTATCCTGTTGGATTATATTATATAATAATAGTATTTTATATATATATATATATATATATAGTTAGAAAGAAAAGAGAAAGAAAAGGAAATAGAAAGAAGAAGAAGAAGAAGAAAAAGAGGAAGAAGAGAAAGGAGGAGAAGAGGAAAAGAGAGAAAAACTTGGATCATCATCTTCTTCAAACTCCTCTTCGATCATCAGGTGGGTTCTAGATAGAGACTTTAGAGTAAATTTCTGGAGGTTTTAGAGTTAGGTTAGATTTGGATAAAATGAGTAATTTTGTTAATCAATGAAATCTAACGGATAGATTGATGAAATGTGTGTCTAAATGTGTTCTAACATGTTGTTTTGGGTATTTGGATGCATTAATATCATGTGGGTTGAAGGTTTGGATCATTTTTGGGTCCCAAACCCATTTTGGGAGAATTTTGGTTCGTCCAGATTTGCCAGGCGAGTAGGTGGCGAGTCTGATTCGCCAGGGATTCGCCAGGCGAATTTACCTGGGACAGCAAAACATTATTTTTCGTATTTTTGACATAACTTTTGATCCGTAACTCCGATTGACGCACGGTCGGAAGCGTTGGAAAGCTAATTTTATGCTCTATGAGATGGTGAGGGATAAACATGATTATATGTCATGTATTGATGAAATATATTTTATGTGATATGTTGTGTTAAATGTTTTACTTGTGTACATTGTATTATACCATGTCTATTTAATTGTGAACTGTGAATGAAAGAATATGCATGCTTAAAATATGAATTAGGAAGAGTGAGGAAACTTTACCCCAAAACAAATGATATGATTCTAGGTTGTGGTTAGAATTGTGATAGAAACTCTGGATGGCGACGCTCGTGCATTCACTGACGAGTTCTGGCCTGGAGTAGATAACCTAGATGGCGATGCTCGGCACTTGGTGTATAACGGTGCATCAGTGACGAGTATTGGCCTATGAGAGAGTGAACACTAGTATGGAACACGTGTACTTTTGTTATGTTTTATTGATAAAGGCTAATGTGGCCTAGAAATATTGTATACAATTATGGTTGTATGTGAAATCACGAGATCGTAACCATTATTCTATTATGTGCCATTTCATGAGTAACGAACTCCTATGTAATGAATGCACGATTTCTTGGTAGGTTTGATTCCCAATGTTATAGTACGAATGAAGCCTACGGGTAAAGAGACTTGTAACGGTGTACGGGCCGTGTGAAGTGACGGATCACGGGTACGGGACGATGATCCCGAATCCATTTCGTATGCCAAGAAATCTACGAGGGTCCATGACTCGTTCCTACTTCTAGACGTAGAAGAGGTCGGGAGAAAGAGGATGCCTTGACAGGTTATCGATAAGTGATACTTTTGAGTAACGAGCTCAATATCGTGTTTCCATATATTGTGAGATTGTGAAATTGTGTACTCAAAGTCTTTCCCTTCCCCTTGACTTGAGTTAGGATTGGCTAGAACCTTATAAAGCCGAGAGAATCCATAGGATAGGGAACTCACTGAGATTTGATGTATCTCACCCCACTATAGTTGCTATATTTCAGGTACTTGCAGGTTTGATTTACAAGTGGAGCGATGCTGGGATGTTTCAAGAGAAGCTTAGTTAAGCTTATTCCGCTGTGTATTCTTTTGTTGTATACAATTGAGGATATTGTATATTATTCTTAGTTTTTATTATTTTTGGCTAGTTTCCATGACTTGTGCCACGTGTTGTATTTATGTTTTAGAAATGGACAGGTATGTGAACTATGTCATTAGACACTTTTGATGTGTCAGTACCAAATAAAATGCTTGTATGGCATTATTCTAGATATATATTATACATGGCATTACAGTATCCAACCCACAACAGATAAGATACAAAATATTTACAAGAAAAGGCAATAAATAAAAGCAGATAAACAGAAAGATAAACTCCCAAACGCGCGAAGAAAGCCTAGACTAGGCTTGACTTGCTCAGGGAGAACCAGTCCCCAGCAGAGTCGCCAATATGTCGCACCTCAAAAAATGAGAGAACGCAATCTCGCGAGAAAAGCTCGCCAATTGGACTTGACAGAAGAGTCACCACTGAACTTTATTTATTCCCAAAAGAGTGAAAGAGAAAATATCGAGAAAACCCAAGGGAATCGAAGAAGATGATAGGACAAGGTCGTCGCAACCAAATGTCAGGGTTCAGAAATCGGTTTTACAAGGGTAAGGTACTAGCACCCCTACATCTGTCGTACTCAACGGGAACCATCTAGGTTGTTTGCGCATGAAAGGGCATTGTTTATCTAAAGGTTTATCTACTAAAGGGAAAATGATGTGTTTTATTAAGGGTGCTCGCCTCGGTGTTGGCCTCGTGCCTACGTACCCTCATGGTGCAATGAGGAAGTCAAAGCTTCATAGTTTAGCCTACAAAATGATTGTTTGTTGGTTGATTTTACCTTGAAAAAGGATTTTCGAAGGGTGGCCCTAAGGGGCAAAAAAGAGAAGTTTGGAGAGTTGATGTTATTTTTATGATTTTGAAAGAGTTTGTTATTGATTAGGATTGCACTAAAGACTATGGTTAGAGGCGATTATTTCAATCAACCAAGTCGAACGCCTTGTGTTGAAATAATCAGAATGAGTGTATCGATGCCAATTCTCACTCCTTCTACACCACTTAGGCTCGTGGCGCTCAATGCCTCACGTATCTTATTGTGTTTTTGAGTTTTGATTAAGAAAAATCTATTTGACGTTGGATCAAGGGTTTGTTGGATTTATTACGAAAAATGTTTTGGTGAATGGGTAGGTTAATGGCGATGCACAAGGCAATCGACTTACAAAGGGTGAATGCAAATGGAGTGTGATTGGTTAAGAGGTTTGGTGGTGATGGAAACCTATTGAATTTGTTTAATTATGAAAATGATTGACGTTGGCTCAAGCTTATTTGTGATCTTTTGAAAAGGATGTGGTTGATTTTATTCTTGAATTAGGGAACGCCTAAGCAACTAGCAAGCAAAGAGAAAGCAGTAAATTTATTACACGTCATGGGAGTGGGGATACATTTGTTCAAATGGGGATGAAATAAACAGCAAGCAAATAACCCAAATGATAAACTAAACGTGCACTAGCAAAATGGGTTAGCCTTTTAGAGGACCAACTAGAAGTAATTGATTGAATAAGTCTCATTGTAAGAAAGCTCAAGAGTAAGTTATGAGTGATGTGCAAAAGCGTCATAGGACAAAGTAATAGAGAATAGAGATAACCAAGATCCAAAGCTCCTTTGCTAGGGTTTATGTCCAGTGTCCCAAATCTCCATGATGCCAAAGATAGTAACCACAGTCCACCACTTGAAAGTCTTTTAGGGTTTCGATAATTTAATCATGTTTTTGTGTTTTTTGAATAAGATGAAGAAAATATGAATATGATGACAAGATCATATATGAACAATGAGATATGAACTAGGATATATAGGAAATGATGTAATAATGAACAGAAATTAAAGTTAGTTGTAAGTTGTTAACTGTCATTGACCGGATGATCACTTTTTGAATCGGGTCCAATGTAGCGCTATGTTAAGCAATCGTAGCACAATCTATGAGGAAGATCATACTATGGGAGGTCGGACAATAACAATGTTTATGCTAAAACACGATAGAGAAATGATATGTAGATCATTCTCTAAGAACCGTGCCACATGAAAAGAAAAAAGAACGCTCTCGTCGTAATCAAGAACTTCCATCGATTAATCGAAGGGAACTATCACGATCCCAAAGTATGAAAAATGATCCAAATGATCATTCCCCACATATTTGAAATAATGAAAGTTAAACAACCTCAACAATCAATATTCATGATATTAAAGACTTCATCGACCAAAATGAAAAGGAAATAAAAACAAAATGAAAAAGCAAAATGGAAAGAAAATAAATCATGAAATAACATTTAAAAACTAAGAGAAAAACAAAAAGAAAGTAAATAGAAAAAGAAAAAAGAAAAATGAGAGAAAGGGAGGTGTGGCATGAGGAATCAAGGTGTGTGTATGAAAGATCCACCATGGGCCTTAATCCCAACATCAATAACAAGGCAAGGGTGGTGTTAAAAAGTAACATGGGGTGTGTTGTGAAATGATGATTAACATGGGCTTAGTAAATCCTAGGATCAACAACATAAGGGCTCAGCGGATCAACACAACAAAGACACGGTTATCACTTCACCAACATTAGGTTTGTAGCGTTTAAACAAAAACAAAGCCATGTATTATTAGCTTCACAACCTTTTAAAACAAAAAAAAAATATTTCTTAAAAAAAAAGAAGGAAAGAATGCAATCATGAAATACAGAGAGAACACAACCACAATGTGCATCGCATCCCAACCTTTTTTCGCGAACCTCTCTCAATCTCTCTCTCTCTCTTTTGCTTGCTTCGTCTCAGGTTTGTGTTGTTCTTGTGAATCATTTCATCTCAACTCTCTTCATCTTACTCTCTAATTTATGATTTTGTGGTTTGGTTGGGTTGAAATGAGGTGTGGTTTGTTGTTATGGATTCGAGGAAGAAGAAGGTTTAATGGAGGAAGGTTTGTTGTGTGTTGAGTTTAGGTTGAAGAAAAAGAAGAAGGTCAGGTGGATTTTTTGCAGCATGGAATTGGCTGTCAAAAGCTTAACAATAGAATGAAAATTAGATTGTATTTATAGAGGAATTAGGTGAGGAGTGATTCAATGTGTTGTCGTTTTGAGGTCGTGACGTTGTGAAATTGTGAATTGGTGACGTGTTTTGTCGTACAAGTGGTTTTGGACGTGTTTTGCGCATTGTGAAAGTTTGTTATCAGGCACAGATTGATATCAAAAGTGGCTTGCCGTGATGGTTTTATGCAGGCAAGTTTGTTGGCTCGGTTGTGATGGTTTTGTTGCAATTATTGATCATGATGTGGTGCGTGATGGTGTACGTACATTAGTTTGGTGCGTGTTGCATTTTTTTGAGTAAATGTGTATAAGGCTTGTGTTGGGGTATTGTGTGGAAAGGTTGCAACGTGAATGGACTCATCATGGATTATTTTTTGCATTGTTTTGGTTGTGTGGTGGGAGTTGGACAAAGGTTTAGAAAGGCTATGCACGTGAGTTTGTGCAGGTATTGGAAGGTGATATTTGGAAAGGTTTATCTTGACTGATGCATTTGGAATGGCTTATTGATTCAATGCCTGGTTGAATCTTTATTTTGTTACATTGTGTGGGGCACGGGCTAGGAGCTTGATGTGGAAAATAGGCATGGCAACAGGGCGAGTCGGGGGCGGGTTTAGCTAGCCCCGCACCCGCACCCGCCTCCCTGTTATAGACCCGCCCCCGCCCCCAAATGCAGTCGGGGTGAAAATTTAACACCCAGACCCGCCCCCGATAGAAACGGGTTTGCCCGTACCCGCACCCGCCCCACCCGCAATTTTTTTTTAAATAGTAATAAAAATTAACAATTTTATTAAAAACTTAACCATTTTAATAATAAACTTGTTTCTAAAGATGTGAGTTTGAGTGAATGGTGAGAAATGACTAATGAGGATTTTTAATGACTTGTTCAAAAGTGAATAAGTGTGATATAAAATAATTTAAATATGGGTATTAAAGTAAATATTATAAGACCGGGCGGGGGCGGGGGTGGGTGCGGGCGGATAGTAGCATCCCCCCGCCCCCGCACCCGCACCCGCAATTACAAACCGGGTTTTACCCGCACCCGCACCCAATCAAATCGGGTTTCCCTCGTTAATTTCGGGCCGAGTCCGGTCAGGCCCCGGCGGGCCCGGGTTTTCTTGCCATGCCTAGTGGAAAAGCATGGCAAATGTTTGTCTCATGTGTATGTTTTGCTGCAATAATGATGATGTATGTATGCTTGGAAAGTGCTAGTGAATTTCTCCTACTTTTGGTCATGGGTTTTTCACTCTTTTTTTTTAGAATTTGGATTTATGGGCCCTTTCCTTTTTTTTGTAATTTTGGAACCATGAGTTTTTTTTTTTGTAATGAAACAATTTGGGCTTTGTACACTTTTGAATGGAATGATTCTTTACTTTAATAATTTTTGTGGACTTTGAACACTTTGTTAATGAATGAAATATTTTGTAGTGAAATTTTGTAAATATTTGTGATGGACTCGTAAACATGAAAAGGCAATGAGTGTGTATATGTTGTAAAAATGGATATGGATAATGGAATATGGATTGGAAGGATAGATTTAGGAAAAAGATGGATAATGAAATGAATTTGGATAATGAATAATGGGTTTGAATCACTCCTTTGGTGAGCCTTGATTTTTCAAATCCACTCTTGAATCATGAATTCTCAACTTAAAACCACAAATGCACACCTTGACTGAACCTAAACCAACACTCCACTTGAATTGAATCCACAAATGCACTAAGGACCAAATTTCAACAATCTTTGAATTTATCCTGAGAAAATGAACATGAAGTAGCCTGGCTCCTTAGATTCCTTAGAGCTTTGAAACAAATTAAATCACTCGATACCTCAATTCCTAAATTTAACCACTTGAGCATTGATAAACCAAAGTTTTCACTGTGATCCAAATACTCAGCAAATGCCTTAAAATCAGAAGATAAGGACTTGATATGAACTGTATTGTCTAAAACACTGACTGAATATGAACTAATCTCATATGATTCTCCACCACGAAACATCTAAATTTAGCACAGCCTGATAACCTGACCCATACACAAATGACTTGAATTAGCACAAAATCCTAATTAAAGCTTCAGACTATCACCACTTGAACTATGCACACCCTAGCCTTGATCATGAAACACATTCTTGCAACAATTAGACTTAAATAAAAACATAAGCAACATATTTTAGATTTTTGAATACAAGTGAAAATAATACTATATAGGTAGGACAAATTTAGGGTATGACAGCTGCATCAACGAGCGCCTCATCAAATCTCTCCTTCAAGAAGGAAAACCTAACATGAGCACCTCTAGTCCTATCCACCTCCCTCAGCGCCTTCACTAGATCAGTCCTCAGATGCTTCACCATCATATCGGTCACCTCGTCTTTGGTCATCCTACCTTGATGGAGAAATATTCCTCTGATCAGTAGATGCAACAAACACGAGACATCGTCCAGTGTAATCGACATCTCACCGTGTGAGAGATGAAAGGAAGAGGTCTCAGAATGTCATCGTTCCACGAATACTCCAATCATCCTGTGATTGGCCAAAGTGTGTCCAATCAAACATGTCACTCAACCCCAGAAGCAGTGAGAACCGACTGAAACCACTCCGCATCAGGCTGATGCAATGCTAAAATCTTCCACCCATGGTTTATAAACTTCTGGGGATCACGCACCTGTGAATTTCCAAAAATAATCAATGTCAGCAAGAATCAATGTTAGAAATAATCAATGTCAGCAATAAATATGGTAACAATGTGATTAATGTTACCTCTTCATCCCAGATATGTCTAGCACTGTGGTCTGGGTACAAAGGAAGTAGGGACATATCACATGGACCCCCTTAGAAAGCCTCTGGCTTGGCATCAACAACATCACCATCCGGAGGAGGCACTGATGCATCCCAATCAACAGGTAGCACCGGATCAAAAGGAGGTGGCACAGGTGCGTCCTTCCGCCTGTGGGAGGATGGAGGAAGTGACGTGTCAGCTGATGCATCCTGTGGTCTGCGGGATGAAGATGAAGAAGGTAGAGTGGGCTGAGACGTAGATTGAGTGGCCTGAGATGTAACTAGAGTGGCCTGAGATGTAGATGGAGTGACCTGAGGTGAAGGCTAAACCACAGGAGTGGACTGAGCCTCAAGAGTAGACTATACACCAGCACTCGATGCCTCTCCCTGATCAGAGGTACCTGCTGCATCCACACCTAGCTAGCTCCGCTCTCGTCTAATAGATACGTGCTGGGTAACCTGTCCATGCCTCAATCGGTCGGCTATGTCAGCCATTATGTCTGCAAGATATAATATAATTAATCTTATAATGAGTTTACGAAATTAGAAAAATTATAAAACAAAAAGAAAAAAGAAGACAGAGAAATTCCGGAGATACATCTCTGGAAACATTCAACGTTTCATGTACTCTGGGTGATTCCGGAGATACAACTACGAAAACATTCCGTAGATGTATCTCCGGAATCACCCAGAGTACATGAAAAGTTGAATGTTTTCAGAGATGTATCTCCGGAACATTCTGCAGCTCAGAGGTCGCGCGAATGACATCCTATGCCCCTCAGAATCACAAATTTGAGGCCCTGATCGTCCATTTGAGTCAACAAACAATATATACAGTTACTCTAAACTACGTTTCATCTAATTTTTAAACATTTCAACACCTAACAATGGATTCTAACTCGTTTACAACAAAACTCTAATATTTATCGGAAACTCAAAAAACTTACCCGGATTATATGATTCAGAAGATGTTGAATGATGCACTGGATGCAACTTAAAGATTACTTGATCCTCGGACGGAATAAATTAAATTTGGTGAAGTTTGGGAAATTTGGGAATGAGAGAGATGAAGAGGTTTGTGAATAGAAATGAAAAAGTGTGGGAGGAGAAGAATCTGACGCGTCAATATGCTCCAAATTATTCCGGAGATATATCTCTAGAATATTTCAACGTTCAATTGATCTTTGGTGTGTCCGGAGATATATCCCCAGAATATCTTAACGTTTAATTAAAATAAGTGTAGCGAGCGATTTTGGACGCAGTTCTTAAGCGTTGGTCGCTCTCTGCGGTTTGAGCTTAAAACTACAGGTCGATTCATTTTTTATCCTATTGTGAGCTGAATAAGGAAGGGAAATAGATGTCTCCAATTAACCCTGCTTGCATACTGAGTTTAAACAGCGGTCTGTTAGGTTACTGATGCTATCAATGTGGGGGGGCCTTTGTACTGGTTATTTGTATTTTCGCCAATACATGTTCTTTCTTTCTATCTAGGCAAAGGGTTTCTGGTGGGGAATAAGGATTAGGATGTTAGGACTGGTGCTTTTGAATTACTGCTTTTGATTGATGGAGATATGGGATTTGGGTTTTTTGTTGATTGCACTCGCTAAGATCTTTTCTTTCGATCTTATGCCTACGTATTCCCGTTTACCGAAACAGGGAAATCAGAGCGTTCGTAGTTCCTCCTATTCTATGGGAGGAAATGGTGTTTTGGTGTCTTGTTCAAAGCCCAAGACATGAAGCGAAAGGTGATTTGTATCTTGTTCAAAGCCCAAGATGTGAAGCTAAAAGGTCTATTTGTGTCTTGTTCAAAGCCCAAGACGTGAAGCTGAAAGACCTCGGCTTTAGAGAGAATTTGTCATCTCTAAAGAGGGGAGAAGGAGAATTACTTTAACTGGGATACGCGGATCCAAGCAATGCCATAATTTCCGAAGAAAGGGTTTTAACCTGAAGGAGAAGACTTTAACTCAGTGTAGAGCAATGCCATCTTTCCTTAGGAATTTCTCATGCTAAAAGAGGGACAGTGGCATGGATGTAGATGATCCAGAGGCTTGCCGCTTACAGCGATTAGATGAAGGGAAAGGAGTTGTTGATGTTTGTATACTGTGAACGAGGCACAACTTTGATGCTAAAAGGTCGATTGGATCAACTAGTGGTTTTCTTATACAAAGCCTAAGAGGAGGCTAATTTCCGCTAGGAAAATCATTATACAAAGCCTAAGAGGAGGCTATTTTGTGTCTCGTACAAAGCCCGAGAGAGAGGCTAAAAGTTTTTGACCCAGCGGGGCATATCGTTATACAAAGCCTAAGAGGAGGCTATCAAAGAGTTGACTCAGTTGGAGAATCATTTATACTCAGTAAGAGAGTGTTTTTGTATCTCGTACAAAGCCCGAGAGAGAGGCGAAAAGGTTATTTTGACTCCACTGGGGAGAATTTTGGTATCTCGTACGAAGCCCGAGATGGAGGCTATTGTAACTGTTTCAGCTGAGTGACAGATCCAATATACTGATTTAAAAGAGAAAATCAGTTCTTATATGAGCAACACTGTACTCATGGATTTGATTTGAGGATCAGGGATATTTCCTTCTCTTTGAGGAAACGGGAAATCCAAAGGGTATCGAGACTATTTGAGTCTGTGGGTTTCCTTCCTATTTAACGAAGGGTGCTTGAGAATGTCTTTGAGACTCAAGGAAGTTAGACTGTCCGTGTCTAGAGTTTTATCTTTTGTACTATGCTTCGAGAAACAGTAGTAGACTCTATGAAAGGATTGTTCTATGAGGAAGACTAAGTTCTGTTCCTATACCTCTAGGAGGTCGTCGGGACAATTTGTACGAAGCCCAAGAGGAGGCTGGAAACTTTTAAGAAGCCGACGGGTCCTTGTACGAAGCCCAAGAGGAGGCTATCATTCCCGGAGGAAGAGATCATTATACGAAGCCTAAGAGGAGGTTGTGAATACTTCTAAGAAGCCGTAGTGTCCTTGAATAATGCCCAAGAGGAGGCCGATGCTTTTAAGAAGCCCGTGGGTCTATCATCTCCTTTCCATTAGGAGAGATAACTCTTTTAAAGATAAAAACCACTGGTAAACGTGCGAGGTTTACTATCCAGCGACTTTTAGCTTTTGAAGAGGGTTCCTTAGTTAAGGTCCAAGATTATGACCGTAGTGGGTACCCAAACTCCGAGACATTCAAGGCAAGCTATCCACAAGGAATAGATCAAGTCAGGAAAGTTCAAGAATTTGGGAAGAAACTCAAAGATGCCATTCACGGAGAATACATTCATCTTGGGGAGTAGAGCTTCTTGACGATTCCTAAGGAGGACAGCCAAAGAGAAGACTGTATCTGGTGCTTCTATTGGGGATCTAGGCGTCTATTTCTACGAATAAATGAAAGGGCGTCACCTAGTTCTAGACGTAGTTGCCGGGGAAACTCGAAATATCTATACTATTATTACACAGTAGATATGAGTTTATGAAAGGAGACTTACAGTGAGCAGCCCCACAATACAGTTTATAATATGAAAGCAGTAAACGAAAGCGATAACCACTTACTCGGTTGTAGTGCTTCCATGCTGTTTGGTTAGTTGTTCAACAAAGAAAGATTAAAAACAACAGTATATTCAAAATCAAAGGAGAAAGTGCTTTGAAAAAGAAAGATTTGGGGCTTACAGCTCAAGGAGAGGCCCAGTGTTTTATCAGTGAGCGCACTGTTGAATTTGTACAGAGGGACTTATACAAGTGACTGGGGCCCAAAATGGTTTTCTGTACAAAGGGATGGGTCTTACACTCTCTCAAGAGGCCCAAAAAAGGTTTAAAGAAAAGAGAAATGGGTCTTACTACTCGAGGGTAGGCCCAGATGGTTTTTATTTTTAAACGGGCGACGATCGCGCCGTTTACTTGTACAGAGGGACTTATACAATGAGTAAGGCCCAAAAAGTTTTTTGTACAAGGGGGGATGGGTCTTACACTCTCTCAAGAGGCCCAAAGAGTTTTGAAGAAAAATAAATGGGTCTTACTACTCGAGGGTAGGCCCAGATGATTTTTTAAAAAGGCGACGATCGCGCCATTTGTTTTTTGACGGTATCGGGACTTATACAATAAGTGAGGCCCAAATATGACTTGGTCAAAAAAGGATTGGGTCTTACACTCTAATAGAGGCCCAAAGTGTTTTGAAAATGATTTATGAGGGTTGAATTAATCCAAAACCCTAATTTGTTTTCAAAATGTATTTAATTGAATAAAAGTTCAATTAAAATGATCAAAAATTGTTTAACACATGGAAAACAAATTGTGATCTTGGATTAATGCTTCAAAAATTAAGTATTGACCTACAAAATAATTAGAAAGCATTAAAAGTTGCAAAATCAATGTAGAGAAAATATTTAAATTGTCAAAAACAATCAAAATATTAATTCTTTACAAAAATATCAATTATATGAAATAAATAATATTGTTGGGATTTTTTGATAAAATAAAATATTTTAACATTTTTGTGAATTATTAAAAAAAGAATCAACTCAAAATCATTAAAACTCAGAGAGAAATTAATTTTTGAATCAATTAAACAAAATCACAAAATTCAAATATTCAAATTATTAAAAAATGGCGCCAAAAACAGCTGAAGAACACGCGCGTGTTCTTGGTTTCTCAGATTTACGTTTTTTATCCAATCTCCATGAATACGTAATCATATCATGCAATCCACATATCATTATGCTCGTCTCAACCTCACGATCATGTCTATGGACTTTAATTTCATTTAAATTAGACATACAACAAGAAATCACGAAGAAACCTCAAGAACCCTAATTTCTGCATGAAGGCTAGGATTTTTGATACACGATTCAAACAATGCAATTAATTGAGGGAAAACATTCCATGCATGATTATGAACATATGGCCAAATTATTGTGCGAGGAAATATGCATAGATTGAGAGATGACCAAGTATGTGCTTACCTCCAAGTCGTGACAGCAAGAGCAGATGTGATTTTGAGTTGGAGGTGTTACAGACAAGTTGTGACGATCTGGACAGCTTCCCTACACCCTATGGATTGTGTTTGAACACTTGGATTGAATTGAAATGGACTGGATCAGTTTATGGCATCTCAGCTGCAACTTCACTTCAAACTTGTGTGGATGGCAAGTGATTTTTAGATTTTGATGTTTCAGAAGTTATGCGAGTGTTTGATCAGCTCATATGTGATGTATGTGAGGTGTGTGAGTGATTGGTTTGATTAGAATTGCTCTCAAACTCAAAACCCGATAGCTACCTTGCTAAGAAAGGCATTTTTGCCAAGAGAAAGAGATTTTGAGGAAAGCATCTGTTAGATGGCTTTGGTGTACTTAAACTGACCACAATTGAGCTCTATTTATAGTAGAGCAAGTTTGTTTTGCAAGGAATAGTACATGGCAGCTGGTAAGTAGGTTTCCTCAATGTTGGCCAATGGAAATGAAAGTCTCCTCTAGCCATTGACTAGAGGTTAGGGCACAGAGCTTTGGTCCCCTTGGTCTTGGATAAGTCTTGACTGATTTCAGATGAGAATGGCTCAGTCCATGCCACCTTGATGGTTCCATTGAATGCCTCATTCCAAATTTGAAGTCTTGTCCCTATTTTGGCAACTCTAGGTTCAACATGTTATTCCTTGTTCCTTGGACCTTGGAGGCTTGGCTCAGTGATTGTCCCCTTTGGATTCAATCCTCTGAGGTGTCCAAGTGGATTGGAGCAATTGGAATTGGCTGATTTTGGCAAATCGAGCCAAAGTGCAAATTCTGCCTTGCTTTGACAGATTTCAACAAGGCAACTTGGCAATGTTGTATCTCATGGTGTAGGTTGAATTTGGCAATGTTCTTGGCCATTTTGGAAAGCTCTTACATGATACAACAACTATTTGAACAAGTTTGGTTTTGATCTCTTTTGATTCCAAGTGAAAAATCCCCCTACATTTGGCAAAAAGTGAAGGCAAATCTGACTTAGTGAAAATTTCACTAAGTGTTGGAAAAAGTGACATTTTCACTTTTCAGCCACTTTGATCACTCCATAACTCAAAATCCTTAATGAATTGGAATGACTTGTAGTTGAAGTTTTTGTAGGTGATAATGAGGGCTACAAATCAATCTTTGGATGAGAAAAAATGGCCTTGTGGTTTAGGAGTTATGGTCCTCCAAAGTTGGTACCTTTGCCACTTTATTTTTAACTTAGAAAAATTTCTAAGTTTTATGGTTACCCCTTTTACAAGTTATCTCAC
This sequence comes from Lathyrus tuberosus, assembly GCA_022829125.1. Lineage (NCBI taxonomy): Eukaryota > Viridiplantae > Streptophyta > Magnoliopsida > Fabales > Fabaceae > Lathyrus > Lathyrus tuberosus. The sequence goes on from JALAZF010000361.1 coordinate 812,570, forward strand.
TTTTCTTGATTTTTCTTGATGAATGATGATTCAAATCATACATTAACATCATTTTAGGGTTAAAAATCCATTTTGGTGAAAAATCTCAAAAAAGTCAAAGTTGACTTTTGTGCACAGTTGACTTTTTATCAGATGAATTCCAAACTGTGCAATTCTTCAGGAAATCATGTCCTTGACCTAAATCAAACTTGATGGACATGTTCCATGGGTGTCATAGGGTATATTCAATCATGTATTAGGGTTTGGGAGCATGTCCTGGTCAAAAGTCAAAGTTACAGTTGACTTTTCTCTTAAAACCCTAATTGTGGTGCAGATGAAAATGAGACTTGTTGCTCAAGCTTCTTGGATCAATCCATTGTTCCAAATGGATCAATATGGTGTATTAGAGACCCTCAAATCATCTCTTGAGGTCTTGGCTCATGGTTTGTCCCAAAAGTCAACTTAGGGGTGAATTAGGTCAAGAAACCCTAATTCCTGATTTTTGATGAATGCATCCCCTGAGGCAAAATTGACTTGATGCATGGATTCATGAGGTTCCATGGAGTATATTAGGTTAGGTTTTGGATCATTGCCTTGTGCCCAGATGAAAATTTCCATCTGGAGGCCCTGGTCGACCAAAACCCTAATTTGGTGACACTGTTGATCTTGAGACTTGATCCACCTAGAAGGGAGCAACCTTGTGCTTAATCCTTGAAGTGGGAGTCCTTTTTGATCCATTGTGGATGTTTGAGGGATTAGACAAGTTGAAGATCATGTCATTCCTTGATTGATCCTTTGTCTAAGCACTCAGAGAGGGCTTGAAACCCTAATTTTGATTGTATTGGATGCTCACCCATCTTTGGGGAGACTGATGAAGCATGATGGTTCATCCATATTGTGATGATGATTTTCACAATGATGGGAAATCTAAGTGGTCAAAATTTGGGGTATTACAGATGCCCCTATTTAATCTTCTTGGACCCGAAGGTATGAATGACGAAGAGATTCGGGCATTCGGGGTGCAAGAGGATTAAATATCGGAATATCCGAAATTTTGATGGTGGTTATGAATGGTAGCTTACGCATTCATCTTCTTTAGCTAAGCGATGATGCTTAGAAAAGGTAAACTTCCCCTCGATCCTGGTTTCCTACCAGTTTCTGATTTAAACTTCCCCTCGATCCTGGTTTCCTACCAAGAACTGGTCTTAGTTTCTGATTTAAACTTCCCCTCGATCCTGGTTTCCTACCAAGAACTGGTCTTAGTTTCTGATTTAAACTTCCCCTCGATCCTGGTTTCCTACCAAGAACTGGTCTTAGTTTCTGATTTAAACTTCCCCTCGATCCTGGTTTCCTACCAAGAACTGGTCTTAGTTTCTGATTTAAACTTCCCCTCGATCCTGGTTTCCTACCAAGAACTGGTCTTAGTTTCTTTTGTCAATAAACTTTCTTGACAAGGGACGCTATTCATAGCGGCTTTCCTCAAACTTCTCGCCGAATTTTCCTGGGGAGATGCCATTTGAGTGGAAAAAGTTTTGATGTCAGACTTGTTGGGGAACCCATTCGTCTGAGTTGTAGAGGTGTACAAACTTCTCTGTTGGAGACGCCATTTGTTGACTATACTGGGGAAAATGATTCTCTTGAGAGACTGTTTTCATTTGGGATCTTTCATCATACTTTTCTCGGGATCTTCCCGGAGAAACGCCATATGATGGGGTCCAATTTTGTGGGGCCAATGACCTTTTCATCAGCGGTCCTTTCGGAGCAAAACTGGCATGCTGCCGAATCTCTGATCACGAGGTTTTCTCTGTGGATTTTCCTTAATCCGGGAAAGCAAGGATATCATCTTCAATGGCGAAGAGTGATGTTTATTGAGAGTTTTCTCTGGCTTTTCAGAGGTTCAAGTTATCAAAGTGGCCAAGTGCCGACTCTGATCTAAAGATACACTGGTGACGAGATTGTGCAGACGCAACACTTCCTGACGAGGAAAGAACTGACAAACTCGATTGAGAAAACTGTTTATCACTAGGGGACAAGACCGACTCAAGTGATAGTGATGCAATACGAAATGCAGACGCAAATAAAATGCATGAAGTATGTATGTATATGCTGACAAAACAGACGCGACATACAGACTAATGGATGAACACAGTTGGATACTCGGCCATCGCGGGGCGAAGAAGTACCGTTGATTCAAAATAGCAATTCCACCTTGCTTAGGAGAGATAGTCCCGTTGGGAGCTATGTTGATCGGGCTTAGGAGATGAGAACTCGGCCGAGGATGTTAGACGAAACAAGGTCTCTGACACAGTTGATCCCTTCATTCAGGCATACTGGCTTAGAAGGAGTACTTTGATTCTGCACTTTGAAGTTCGCTTACTTCGGGAGAAGCGATCGATGTTCTTCTGATGTTCAACAGTCAAAAGAAATTGCCATCTTTATTTTAAAAGCAGAAAAAGTTTTAACAAGTAAATTCATTTTTGTTTTATTTCAAGAATCGCTGATTAAGTTTAAACAACGTCGTTCTGTAAAGCTAAAACAAGCAAGAATTACAAACAAAAGCACAAAGGCTCAAATTTTATTGATAAGATGGAGATCAGCCAAACGCGTGATTCCAAAGAGTATATACAAAGTTAGAAAACAGTAATTTACAGGGAAAAGGGATACGTTGAAACATAACGACCACTATCCTTCTACCAACTTTGAATTCGGGGCATCCTGAGCTTCCGTCGAAGATGACCTTTGACTGGAGATTTCCTCCGATAGATGATGTAACTACTGCTGAGGGACTTGCCTCTGTTGAACATAGTTACTTGCCATTATCCCTAATTTTTGCCTGGATTGTACTATGAGATTTCCAATCCATCGGGATGATTCTTTTTTTTTCATGTCTCTAACTTTTGCCTGGACCGCCCTTTCGGGTTTTCAATCCACCGAGACGTTTTTTTTTTTTAGTTTAGGCGAAGTATTTCTTGACTACATCAACATTCGTGGGGTAGGCAAATTCCTCTCCGTCCATGGTTGCAAGTCTCAAGGCGCCGCCTGAGAAAGCATTCGTGACCACATAGGGGCCATCATAATTTGGGGTCCATTTGCCCCGAGAGTCAGTGAGAAATGATTGTATCTTCTTGAGCACAAGGTCTCCTTTCCTGAAGACACGAGGTCGGACCTTTTTGTCAAACGCCCTCTTCATTCTCTGTTGATATAACTGACCGTGGCATAGTGCCGTGATTCTCTTTTCTTCGATCAGGTTCAGTTCGTCGTGTCGACTTTGATACCATTCAGCTTCGGTGAGCTGAGCTTCCATCAATACCCTGATTGACGGGATCTCTACTTCTATGGGAAGCACTGCCTCCATGCCATATACTAGAGAGAAAGGGGCAGCCCCTGTTGAAGTGCGGACAGATGTGCGATAACCATGAAGAGCAAAGGGTAGAATCTCGTGCCAATTTTTATAGGTTACAACCATTTTTTGAACGATCTTCTTGATGTTCTTGTTAGCCGCTTCTACCGCTCCGTTCATCTTGGGTCGGTAGGGAGATGAGTTATGGTGTTCGATCTTGAACTCTGCACACAACTCTTTCATCATCTTATTGTTCAAGTTAGATCCATTATTAGTAATGATCTCGCTTGGAACACCATAACGGCAGATGATATTGTTTTTGATAAATCGGACCACCACTTGTCGGGTTACATTGGCGAATGACGCTGCTTCGACCCACTTGGTGAAATAGTCAATGGCTACCAGGATGAACCGATGTCCGTTTGAAGCCTTGGGCTCAATCATGCCAATCATGTCGATTCCCCATATGGAAAAAGGCCACGGGGAAGAAAGAACTTTGAGATGTGATGGCGGTACATGAATTTTGTCGGAGTATATCTGACACTTGTGACACCTCCTCATGTACTTGTAGCAGTCGGATTCCATGGTCAACCAATAATACCCGGCCCTGAGAATTTTTCTCGCCATTGTGTGTCCGTTGGCATGAGTGCCAAAGGATCCTTCATGAATTTCTTCCATGAGCACGTCTGCTTCTGGTCTGTCGACGCATCGAAGCAAGACCATGTCAAAATTTCTCTTATAAAAAGTGTCACCGCTCAGGAAGAAGTTTCCAGCCAATCTTCTGAGGGTTTTCCTGTCTTTTCTGAGTGCCCCAGATGGGTACTCTTGTTTCTGAAGGAAGCATTTGATATCATGATACCAAGGTCTGTCGTCTATGACTGCTTCAATCGCGAAGATGTAAGTGGGCCATTCAAGGCGCATTATGTCGATCTTAGGTATGTCATTCCATCGACCTACACTAACCATGGAAGAGAGAGTGGCTAATGCATCAGCCATGTGATTCTCATCACGAGGGATGTGATGAAAGTCGACTCTGTTGAAGAAGGATAACAACCTTGTTGCATAGTCTTTGTAAGGAATCAATCCTGATCGGTATGTGTTCCAATCTCCTTTTATCTGGTTAATAACCAAGGCTGAGTCGCCGTATACGTCCAAGTTTTTGATCCTTAAATCAATTGCTTCTTCGAGACCCATAATACAAGCTTCGTATTCGGCCTCGTTGTTCGTACATTTGAACGTAAGTCGAGCGGTGAAAGGAATATGGGTACCCTGAGGGGTAACAATGATTGCCCCAATTCCATTTCCGTAATGATTAACTGCTCCGTCAAAGATAAGTCCCCATTGGGAACCTGGTTCAGGCCCTTCACTGGGTAACGGTTCATCGCAATCTTTCATTTTTAGATACATGACATCTTCGTCTGGGAAGTCAAACCCGATTGATTCTTGATCGTCAATCGGTTGATGAGCCAAATGATCGACTAAAATACTTCCTTTAACGGCTTTCTGAGCATGGTACTCTATGTCATATTCTGATAGTAACATCTGCCAGCGGGCAATCCTTCCCGTGAGAGCAGGTTTTTCGAAAACGTACTTGATTGGATCCATTTCAGAGACCAACCAAGTAGTATGACGAATCATGTACTGGCGAAGACGTTTGGCTGCCCAAGCCAAAGTGCAACAAGTTTTCTCAAGCATTGTGTACCGAGTCTCGTAGTCGATGAATTTCTTGCTTAGATAGTAAATGGCAGACTCTTTCCTTTTAGTTTCGTCTTGTTGGCCAAGTACACATCCCATTGAGTCCTCTAGGACTGTGAGGTAAATGATCAGTGGTCTTCCTTCCACTGGAGGTGATAGAATCGGAGGTTTCAACAGATATTCCTTGATACTGTCGAAGGCGGTTTGGCAATCTTCTGACCAAACGCAATCCTGGTTCTTTTTGAGTAATTTGAAAATCGGCGCACACGTGGCGGTCATAAGGAATATGAATCTGGAGATGTAGTTCAAACGTCCCAGGAATCCTCTGACTTGTTTGTCAGTTTTCGGAGAAGGCATTTCTTGAATGGCCTTGACCTTGTCAGGATCAACCTCAATCCCTTTCTGGCTGACGATGAACCCTAGTAGTTTCCCTGAACGGACACCGAAGGTGCACTTGTTGGGATTCAAGCGGAGCTTGAATTTTCTTAGACGTTCGAACAATTTTGACAGATGTTCAACGTGCTCATCCTCTGTTCTTGATTTTGCAATCAAATCATCGACATATACCTCGATTTCTTTGTGTATCATGTCATGAAACAGAGTAGTCATGGCCCTTTGATAGGTCGCCCCGGCATTCTTCAAACCGAACGGCATTACCTTGTAACAAAAGGTACCCCATGGGGTAATGAACGAAGTTTTCTCCATGTCTTTCGGCGCCATTTTGATCTGGTTATAGCCCGAGAATCCATCCATGAAGGAGAATACTTTGAACTTTGCTATGCTGTCAACCAGCATGTCAATGTGTGGTAAAGGAAAGTCGTCCTTTGGACTTGCCTTGTTCAGATCTCTGTAATCAACACACATTCTGACCCTTCCGTCCTTTTTGGGAACGGGTACGATGTTGGCTAACCATTGAGGATATTCAGATGTAGCGAGGAAACCCGCGTCGATCTGTTTTTGTACCTCCTCATTGATTTTGATGGCCATGTCCGGGTGAGTGCGTCTCAACCTTTGATTTACTGGCGGACATTCCGATCTTAGCGGTAAGTGATGTTCCACGATGCTGGTATCCAACCCTGGCATATCCTGATAGGACCAAGCGAACACATCGGGGAATTCTTTGAGAAGCTTTATCAAACTTTCTTTGACAGTTGGACTGAGCAGTGCCCCAATCCTGATTTCTTTTCTCTCTTTTTCTGAACCCAAGTTTACCGTTTCCAACGGCTCTTTGTGAGGTTCAATGGACCTTTCCTCTTGTCTGAGTAGTCGGGAGATCTCTTCTGGAATTTCGTTGTCATTTTCTTCTTCAGCCTCAAATATCGGGAACTTAAAGTTGGGAGAAAGCATCGGATCGTATGTTTCAACGGGGTATCAAACAAACAATCTGCATGACGTGATGATTCGTGTTTAGAAGAGATAGAGAAAATGCAAGTGTGTGCAGTGTTTTGATTTTACTGCTTGTTTTTATTTTTGAATTGTTTTTTAGGATTACCATTTTCTGAAAAAGCAAAAAGAGAAAACAACAATTAATGCGGAAAATACAGAACGACGTTATTTTATTAATGAACAAGTCGAATCTTGAAACTGCAGCCCTATAAAACAAAACTCTGTCGCTTTGGGCAAAGCGAAGAGGGAAGTTTACAGAAAACGAGCCCTATCAAAACATCCGTTTCACCTGGGCAGGGTGAAAGGTTTAAAGATGGCAATTACTTTGACTGATGAACGACCTTTGGAACCTCGACGGCAACCCATTGGCGGCAAACTCCTCGGTGAATCACAAAGTCTGGCACCTTCCTTGATTTGTCTTCAGAAATGATGCTGATTTCTAGTGGAGTAGGATCATTGGAATCTGTCTCCCAAGCAGAATTGCCTTAGGAGGATTCCTCTGTTCCATTTTGCATAGCATTTGTGCTCTCAGCTGTATTTCCCCATCCAGTTGACTGGATATCTTCGAGCCTGATACGAGAGCTTTCGGGAGCGGTGTACTTGACCATATAGTCGTATTTTCCACTCGGTTGTCCCAAAGTGTCCCAAACTTCTTTGGAACTGGAGAAGTCATCCCTCTCGATGACGTTGACCTCGGGAAAAGCATAGTTGATGAATTCAAGTCCTGCAAACGTTGCGAATTCATCTTCATGTTGAGTAGTTTCCGAATGACCTGAGTGTTGATCCCATGACATGGTGGGGACACAGGTATTCTGTTCAATGATGCTCAGCTGAGTTTCATTACTCGGCTGACTTTCTTGCCCCAAGTTTCCTGGGTAAGGCTGCCACATTGGCAGGCCATCCATCGGGCCATAGTAATTGTGATCAAAGTTGTCTTTCGTCAGAGTGTCTTCCTCTAATGAATTTGGCGGAGCACGGCATCCTTCCGGATCACAATCTCCGTAGATCATTTCGACATCTGATCTTGGTATAAATCTCGGACTTTCTGTAGGAAAGCAAAAAGGCATAGGCACCTCCTCCTGAGACATATAGCCGTCCTTGTTAAGGTAGGACTTCCATTCTTCATCTGTGTCAGAGGGATCTTCCTCATTGATAGCATGAACTGTCTGAGACACTGGGTGAAGAAAACCTCCACTGTGGAAAAAGATTTGAAGGGGATGAAGGCTTTCATCGTTGGCGGCTGTCTGGGTACAGGTTGCAGAAAAACCAAGACCCTTCTTTGTTTTATTGCTAGTAGGAATGACAAGCTGTCCCCATCCTGTTGTATCGGTACTCTCGACCGCTTTGATAGCATCGTTGTATGAAGAAATGGAAGTTCCTTCTTTGGATTGATCGTTCTTGCTCACCGATAGTGCTTGGAACTGAGTTCCAATAACCTCCTCGGGTTCTACACAAGTAGATGATGATAAGTTACTCACAAGCAAGGCTTGTTCCCCACAAACCGTGACAAGTTGATTGTTCTTGACGAACTTTAGCTTTTGGTGGAGGGTTGAAGTAACCGCTCCAGCCTGATGTATCCAAGGTCTTCCTAATAAACAACTGTATGTTGCCCGGATGTCCATGACCTGGAAAGTGATTTGGAAAGTGTGAGGACCAATAGTTATGGGAAGATCCACTTCGCCGATAACTATTTTTCTGGATCCGTCGAATGCTTTGACGACGACCTCGCTGACTCTCATCGGAGGGCCCTTAAATGATAATTGCATCAAAGTGTACTTCGGTATAACATTCAGGGCTGACCCTGTGTCTACCAGTACGTTGGCTAAAGCATCGCCCTGGCAGTTAACTGTGATATTGAGCGCCATGTTATGACGGCGACCCTCTTCAGGTAATTCCTCATCACTAAATCCCAAATTATTGCAGGAAGTGATGTTAGAGACAATGCTATCGAATTGTCTGATTGTTACATCCTGTTCCACAAAGGCTTGCTCCAAGACTTTCTGTAGAGCCTCTCTGTGTGCTTCTGAACTGAGTAACAGTGATAATACTGAGATCTTTGAAGGAGTCTGTAACAGTTGATCAACGATGTTATATTCACTCCTTTGGATGAGCTTTAGCATCTCATCTTTGTCTTTTGAAAAGTCGGGATTACTAGATTGACCGACTGGTGGATCAGGAATTTCCGCCTGAAGTTCCTTTTCTTTGTTGGATTCTCCAACCCCTCGGTTGAAGATTCGACCGCTCCGTGTTACACGACTGATGTCTGCAATATTCACGACGGAGGGTAATGGAATTTCCTTTCCATTCTCGATTATTGTTGCACCGTATTTGTAAGGGATCGCCTTAGCTGATTCATACGGTAATGGTCCCGGTAGATAGATGACTATGGGAACCTTCTGATTTTTCTGACCGTTATAAGTAACCTCGATCCGTTCCCGGTTGGGAACCTTAGATTCGTCAAGTAGAGGGATGATGGCAAAAACATCCCTGATCTGGTGATGACCAGAGATCGTGACAACATTCTCAACTTGATCGGCAAGGTAGTTCGGCGACCAAATGATGGGTCTTGAACCTGGATATGGATGAATTTCTCCATGATCGATCTGACCCTGAAGAGCTGCTCTCACAAGGTAACACCCTTGGTTACTTTCCGAACAGACACTACAACGATCATAATTGTGTGGTGGCACCTGGCCATGCCCACTTTGAATACAATGTAACCTCACTAGGTTACCTTCCATTGATCGGACATCCTGACTTTGACGACGAGTAGGATTCCTGTTATTGATATTAATCTGCTGAGTATCTTTGTCCATATAGATTGGCATCCACCAGTGATTTAACAAGTGCTGAAGTGCCTCCTGGACAAGGATACAACTTTGATCGTTTTCGCAACCCGCTTTACAATTTTGATAGTCATGTGATATTAAGAATCCAAGTCGGACCTGCTCAGCATGTAACTCTACCAGGTTGGTATCCATTACGCGGATGTCGAAGATCTGAACCATGTTGATTTGATAAGAGTTCCTATCATGGTAGTCTTGGATCCATCCAAGATCCATCTGACGCTGGAGGGCCTCTTGTATGAAAGAGCATCCCTGTTTGTTTACCGAGCAAATCAGACAGGAACTGTAATCGTGCCGCGGCAGATTATGATACTGGTTTTGCCTTGAGTGCATCGCCACCAAGTTGACATTCATCACACGGATGTCGTGGTTTTGAATGACGTTAGAATTCGTAGAGACCATGTTAACTCCACGAACTCGGTGCTCCTGGATCCATCCGAGATCCATTTGTTCCTATAGAGCTGCTTGCACTACAGAACATCCTTGGTTATCTTTAGAGCAGATATCACACTGGTGATAATTATGAGGTGGCACATGGCCATATCCACTCTGTCTACAATGCATCTTGACCAGATTGGTCCCCAATAAGAGTACATCGTGAATTTGATAGACATCGTTAGTCTCTTTCTCAATTAGATTGACTGCAGCTTTCTCGTGTTGAGGCAGCGGGTTCGTGAGAACATTGGGATTCGTATCTTTGAAAGATAAGAGCCCGCTCCTAACAAGCTTTTGCACGTCGGATTTGAAATTGAGACAAGTCTCAATGTTATGCCCTAAACCTCCTTGATGATAAGGGCAAGTTTGATCCGCTTTAAACCAAAAAGGCAGATTTTTCGGAACTGAAAGGGGAGACTTAGTCTGAATGTGCCCCTTAGCCAGCAGTAACGGAAACAGGTCTGCGTACGTTACAGGTATAGGATCAAATCCTGGTGGCCGTGTTGTACGGTTGTTGTTATATGGGGGACGAGCCTGCTGAAGAGGCTGTTGTGTCCTTTGTTGGTCAGGTTGGCTCTGCGCAATCTGAGGTTGATACATAGGAACAGGCACGGGGCCGATAGCAGGAGTAACAACTGCTACTGGCTGATAACGTCGCCTTTGCTTTCCGAGAGAGATATTCCCAATATCTTGCTCTTTTTTCTTAGGGAGAGCACTACCATATTTTTTAGTACCGCTCATTGATCCAATGCCTTTTACCAAACGTCCTTCTCGGACGGCTTCCTCAAGACGTACACCCATGCCGACCATTTCGGTGAAATCACTGGGCGCACTGGCGACCATTCGGCCGTAGTAAAATGAGCTTAAGGTCTTTAAGAAGATCTTTGTCATCTCTTTTTCCTCAAGAGGTGGACAAATTTGAGCGGCAATTTCACGCCACCTTTGAGCATACTCCTTAAAGGTTTCCTTGTCCTTTTGCGACATTGATCTGAGTTGATCTCTGTCGGGTGCCATGTCCAAATTGTACTTGTATTGTTAGACGAAGGCAGTACCAAGATCTCTGAATGTACTGATCGTAGTACGGTTTAAACCCATGTACCATTTGAGTGCGGCACCGGTTAAACTATCCTGAAAGTAGTGAATCAACAGGTCCTGATTCTCCGTCTGGGCTAACATCCGCCGAGCGTACATCACCAGATGGCTCTGAGGGCAAGAGTTACCCTTGTATTTTTCAAAGTCGGGCACTTGGAACTTGTGCGGGACTTTCACATTTGGGACCAAGCAGAGGTCTGCGGCGTCCTTTCCAAATAGATCCTGACCGCGAATGGCTTGCAGCTCTTTCTGCATTTCCAAGAACTGCTCCTGGAATTCATCCATTCTGTCAAACATAGTTTCCTTCTTACCAGAAGGTGTCTGTGGAATTTGTCCTTCCGGGACAGTGTGCACCACAGGGGGTGGTACCGTGACTACGGCAGTAAGTCTTGGCGTCTCCCGAAGTTTGTAACCTTCAGGAGTCTTGAGTATGCCCCTGGCATCTTCGCTTTCTCGAAGTTTGTAACCTTCAGGCCCAGCGGCTTCTGTTGCGATTCCCTGATCTTCAGTGATCGGCGGAACATATCCTTCCGGGATATAGTTAACAGGCATGCCCCAAGGACGATCTTTCGGCATCTGATACCTAGGATCATACTTTTCTATGATGGGCGTTGAGGTGATCTCTAAGATCACAGTTCTTTGTAGCTGAGCTTCTGCCATGGCTTGCATGTCGTTACGAAGCTTTCTCATATCCTCTCTCAGAGCGTCGATCTCTTCTTTCAACTCTCTGTTTTCTTCCTCAAGATCATCCATCTTTTTCTGACGATTGGCCCGAGTATTATACGAATGAGACAATTTGACTCTAGAATCGAGACACAAACGTGAGATTCGTAGGGAAGAAGAATACGCGATGTGAGAATGATGAATGCAATGATTATATTAATTGTTGTTTTTTGGTTTAATCAAAATAAACTTTGACAATTAGATTGCAAATATCAAACAGTGGGGAAACCCCTTTTTATTGAATTCCAAAGGATTACAGAAATGGAAATACAGTAGATTACAAAGTGCAGAAACAGAAACCTAAGCTAATGGGTCCCAAGTCCTCTCTGAGGAGAAACTGGGTGTTGATTCTGATATCTTCCGTTTCTTTGACCGGGGCGCTTGGGCCGTTATCGGGTTGTCATTCCTTTGCCAAGTGAAAGGAGTGAGCAAATTCCTTTGGTCATCTTGATTCTCTACAGCATGCTGCTCCAAAATTTCAATCAGAGCATCTTTCTCTTTTAGTAGTTGCTGTATTTGGATACACTCTACGTCGAGGGTGCGGTACTTGTTCTTCCAAGATCTTCTTTCCTTTTGAACTTTGTTGAGAGTAACCTGAAGCTTTTCAGTTTCCGTCATGAAGTACATGACAGTTTCCCTCGGCGAAAGAATTCCGTAACGAGGATAAGGCATCTTTAGCTTGAGAGCTCTGGTTTGTACCCAATGGAGATAAGGCTCCACCGAGACACAGTCCGGTTTTCCCAGAGACTCTCATCCTTTCTTATGAACCTGTTTCCAAGCTTGCACTATTTCCATCTTTAGTGCTCTGTCATTTTCTCCTTCTTTGAAGAAAAGACCTTCCAGATGAACACCCAGTGGGATGTGTCTCATCGGGTATCCAAACTGACGAAGAACCAATATCGGATGATAGTTGATTCCTCCTTTAGTTCCTATGAGGGGTACGTTGGGGAAGTTTCCACAACAGTCAATGATTCTGATTCCCTCATATATCCTATTACACCAATCTATATCGGAATTGGTGAGAGACATGATCTTCTGCGACCAACGTAAGACACTCTTGCAATCCCAAAAAGCGGCAGACTTGGGCAAGTGCGAGATAAACCATTTGTAGAGCAAAGGTACACAGCATGTGATCTCCCCTCCACTGTACAAATTTCTCAAGTGTACAGAATGATACGCATCTGCGAGCAAAGTCGGCACAGGGTTTCCAATGAGAAAAACCTTAATAGCGTTGATATCGACGAAGTTATTGATGTTGGGAAACAAAAATAATTCGTAGGTGAGCAAGACAAAGATGCTTTCAAAAGCAGTCCCGTTCCCTATACTAGCGAAGTACAGAGCTTTCTTTGTCAAGAACTGGGCTGGCAAACCTTGGATGCCACCCTTAGTGGTCATGTGAGTCCTGACCTCAGACTCGTCCAAATGAATTGCTATTGCAATAGTCTGATTCTTTGGAATTTCTTCCAGTCCAGAAGATGGAGCTCGATCAGTGATATGTAGATCGATCAGATGAGAATACTCCTCCAGCGTTGGTGCTAGCTGGTAATCCGGGAATGTGAAACAATGATAAACCGGATCGTAGAATTGAATGAGCACGTCCATGATCCCCTTAATCACATGGACTCTTAACAGTGGTAGCAAACCACCGTGCTTGGCCCTGAAAGCCTCTGGGTTAACGATCATCCTCGCTAACTTTCTCAAATCCCCTAGTTTTGGAACCTTGAAGGTATACTGGTGAGTTCTCCTTCTACCGAAATCCATTAATGCAATCTTTTTCTCTGATATTTGCAATCACAGTCTTAGTTTAATTTGAAAAACAGAGAGACTAGAAGCAAAGGTTTTTTGAATGTTTTAATGTTTTATTAAATGAATGCATGAATGCAGCACACAAAAACATAGAAAAAACATGGGGTCAAAGGGTCGTTGTCATGAAGTCAAGGCTCTACCCATCCCCAAAGGTTTATACTAGGGTGATTTTTGTACCTGTACTCATTATCATCAGCTCCTCCCAGAAAGGCAGACAACAAGCGGATCGCCAGCGAGTTGTGTGCAATCTTAGAGTAAGTGCCATTCACCGAGAATAGATCACCAGCCTCAAATGAGGGTAGTATCGCGTAACAGCTATTTCCGATAGCTTCCGTACTACGAAAGGGTTTAGCTTTTCTAGGTGTATACTCAATCTTTCCACATACGGCATCACCCGCATTCCCATTAGCAGAAAAATAAACACGTATAGCAATTAGGAAAAGCAGTATATATATTTGTCCTAATCATCCTAGACTTATAAAACTATGAATCTTAAATTCCTGACAGAAATGGGTTCCCCGGCGGAAGCCCCAAGCTGTGGTTCCCTGCCTAAGAGATGGACCAGCATATGTCAATCTTTCTCTTCGGTAGAGTTCCCATTTTTCGTAGAAAACGGGGATGATGCCCTAAGGCAGAAAAGGAGACTCCCCAGCAGAGTCGCCATTTGTGTAATTTCTCACACAAGAGAAGTAGAAAGAAAGAAACGGATGCCCCACGGTGGGCGCCACTTTTCTGTGAAAAATGGGGACGACCGTGCCTAGATCTAACTTTGAACGGCCCCACGGTGGGCGCCACTTTTCTGTGAAAAATGGGGACGACCGTGCCTAGATCTAACTTTGAACGGCCCCACGGTGGGTGCCACTTTTCTGTAGCGAGCGATTTTGGACACGGTTCTTAAGCGCTGGTCGCTCTCTGCGGTTTGAGCTTAAAACTACAGGTCGATTCATTTTTTATCCTATTGTGAGCTGAATAAGGAAGGGAAATAGATGTCTCCAATTAACCCTGCTTGCATACTGAGTTTAAACAGCGGTCTGTTAGGTTACTGATGCTATCAATGTGGGAGGGGCCTTTGTACTAGTTATTTGTATTTTCGCCAATACAGGTTCTTTCTTTCTATCTAGGCAAAGGGTTTCTGGTGGGGAATAAGGATTAGGATGTTAGGACTGGTGCTTTTGAATTACTGCTTTTGATTGATGGAGATATGGGATTTGGGTTTTTTGTTGATTGCGCTCGCTAAGATCTTTTCTTTCGATCTTATGCCTACGTATTCCCGTTTACCGAAACAGGGAAATCAGAGCGTTCGTAGTTCCTCCTATTCTATGGGAGGAAATGGTGTTTTGGTGTCTTGTTCAAAGCCCAGGACATGAAGCGAAAGGTGATTTGTATCTTGTTCAAAGCCCAAGATGTGAAGCTAAAAGGTCTATTTGTGTCTTGTTCAAAGCCCAAGACGTGAAGCTGAAAGACCTCGGCTTTAGAGAGAATTTGTCATCTCTAAAGAGGGGAGAAGGAGAATTACTTTAACTGGGATACGCGGATCCGAGCAATGCCATAATTTCCGAAGAAAGGGTTTTAACCTGAAGGAGAAGACTTTAACTCAGTGTAGAGCAATGCCATCTTTCCTTAGGAATTTCTCATGCTAAAAGAGGGACAGTGGCATGGATGTAGATGATCTAGAGGCTTGCCGCTTACAGCGATTAGATGAAGGGAAAGGAGTTGTTGATGTTTGTATACTGTGAACGAGGCACAGCTTTGATGTTAAAAGGTCGATTGGATCAACCAGTGGTTTTCTTATACAAAGCCTAAGAGGAGGCTAATTTCCGCTAGGAAAATCATTATACAAAGCCTAAGAGGAGGCTATTTTGTGTCTCGTACAAAGCCCGGGAGAGAGGCTAAAAGTTTTTGACCCAGCGGGGCATATCGTTATACAAAGCCTAAGAGGAGGCTATCAAAGAGTTGACTCAGTTGGAGAATCTTTTATACTCAGTAAGAGAGTGTTTTTGTATCTCGTACAAAGCCCGAGAGAGAGGCGAAAAGGTTATTTTGACTCCACTGGGGAGAATTTTGGTATCTCGTACGAAGCCCGAGATGGAGGCTATTGTAACTGTTTCAGCTGAGTGACAGATCCAATATACTGATTTAAAAGAGAAAATCAGTTCTTATATGAGCAACATTGTACTCATGGATTTGATTTGAGGATCAGGGATATTTCCTTCTCTTTGAGGAAACGGGAAATCCAAAGGGTATCGAGACTATCTGAGTCTGTGGGTTTCCTTCCTATTTAACGAAGGGTGCTTGAGAATGTCTTTGAGACTCAAGGAAGTTAGACTGTCTGTGTCTAGAGTTTTATCTTTTGTACTATGCTTCGAGAAACAGTAGTAGACTCTATGAAAGGATTGTTCTATGAGGATGACTAAGTTCTGTTCCTATACCTCTAGGAGGTCGTCGGGACAATTTGTACGAAGCCCAAGAGGAGGCTGGAAACTTTTAAGAAGCCGACGGGTCCTTGTACGAAGCCCAAGAGGAGGCTATCATTCCCGGAGGAAGAGATCATTATACGAAGCCTAAGAGGAGGCTGTGAATACTTCTAAGAAGCCGTAGTGTCCTTGAATAATGCCCAAGAGGAGGCCGATGCTTTTAAGAAGCCCGTGGGTCTATCATCTCCTTTCCATTAGGAGAGATAACTCTTTTAAAGATAAAAACCACTGGTAAACGTGCGAGGTTTACTATCCAGCGACTTTTAGCTTTTGAAGAGGGTTCCTTAGTTAAGGTCCAAGATTATGACCGTAGTGGGTACCCAAACCCCGAGACATTCAAGGCAAGCTATCCACAAGGAATAGATCAAGTCAGGAAAGTTCAAGAATTTGGGAAGAAACTCAAAGATGCCATTCACGGAGAATACATCCATCTTGGGGAGTAGAGCTTCTTGACGATTCCTAAGGAGGACAGCCGAAGAGAAGACTGTATCTGGTGCTCCTATTGGGGATCTAGGCGTCTATTTCTACGAATAAATGAAAGGGCGTCACCTAGTTCTAGACGTAGTTGCCGGGGAAACTCGAAATATCTATACTATTATTACACAGTAGATATGAGTTTATGAAAGGAGACTTACAGTGAGCAGCCCCACAATACAGTTTATAATATGAAAGCAGTAAACGAAAGCGATAACCACTTACTCGGTTGTAGTGCTTCCATGCTGTTTGGTTAGTTGTTCAACAAAGAAAGATTAAAAACAACAGTATATTCAAAATCAAAGGAGAAAGTGCTTTGAAAAAGAAAGATTTGGGGCTTACAGCTCAAGGAGAGGCCCAGTGTTTTATCAGTGAGCACACTGTTGAATTTGTACAGAGGGACTTATACAAGTGACTGGGGCCCAAAATGGTTTTCTGTACAAATGGATGGGTCTTACACTCTCTCAAGAGGCCTAAAAAAGGTTTAAAGAAAAGAGAAATGGGTCTTACTACTCGAGGGTAGGCCCAGATGGTTTTTATTTTTAAACAGGCGACGATCGCGCCGTTTACTTGTACAGAGGGACTTATACAATGAGTGAGGCCCAAAAAGTTTTTTTGTACAAGGGGGGATGGGTCTTACACTCTCTCAAGAGGCCCAAAGAGTTTTGAAGAAAAATAAATGGGTCTTACTACTCGAGGGTAGGCCCAGATGATTTTTTAAAAAGGCGACGATCGCGCCGTTTGTTTTTTGACGGTATCGGGACTTATACAATAAGTGAGGCCCAAAGATGACTTGGTCAAAAAAGGATTGGGTCTTACACTCTAATAGAGGCCCAAAGTGTTTTGAAAATGATTTATGAGGGTTGAATTAATCCAAAACCCTAATTTGTTTTCAAAATGTATTTAATTGAATAAAAATTCAATTAAAATGATCAAAAATTATTTAACACATGGAAAACAAATTGTGATCTTGGATTAATGCTTCAAAAATTAAGTATTGACCTACAAAATAATTAGAAAGCATTAAAAGTTGCAAAATCAATGTAGAGAAAATATTTAAATTGTCAAAAACAATCAAAATATTAATTCTTTACAAAAATATCAATTATATGAAATAAATAATATTGTTGGGATTTTTTGATAAAATAAAATATTTTAACATTTTTGTGAATTATTAAAAAAAGAATCAACTCAAAATCATTAAAACTCAGAGAGAAATTAATTTTTGAATCAATTAAACAAAATCACAAAATTCAAATATTCAAATTATTCAAAAATGGCGCCAAGAACAGCTGAAGAACACGCGCGTGTTCTTGGTTTCTCAGATTTGCGTTTTCTATCCAATCTCCATGAATACGTAATCATATCATGCAATCCACATATCATTATGCTCGTCTCAACCTCACGATCATGTCTATGTACTTTAATTTCATTTAAATTAGACATACAACAAGAAATCACGAAGAAACCTCAAGAACCCTAATTTCTGCATGAAGGCTAGGATTTTTTATACATGATTCAAACAATGCAATTAATTGAGGGAAAACATTCCATGCATGATTATGAACATATGGCCAAATTATTGTGCGAGGAAATATGCATAGATTGAGAGATGACCAAGTATGTGCTTACCTCCAAGTCGCGACAGCAAGAGCAGATGTGATTTTGAGTTGGAGGTGTTACAGATAAGTTGTGACGATCTGGACAGCTTCCCTACACCCTATGGATTGTGTTTGAACACTTGGATTGAATTGAAATGGACTGGATCAGTTTATGGCATCTCAGCTGCAACTTCACTTCAAACTTGTGTGGATGGCAAGTGATTTTTAGATTTTGATGTTTCAGAAGTTATGTGAGTGTTTGATCAGCTCATATGTGATGTATGTGAGGTGTGTGAGTGATTGGTTTGATTAGAATTGCTCTCAAACTCAAAACCCGATAGCTACCTTGCTAAGAAAGGCATTTTTACCAAGAGAAAGAGATTTTGAGGAAAGCATCTGTTAGATGGCTTTGGTGTACTTAAACTGACCACAATTGAGCTCTATTTATAGTAGAGCAAGTTTGTTTTGCAAGGAATAGTACATGGCAGCTGGTAAGTAGGTTTCCTCAATGTTGGCCAATGGAAATGAAAGTCTCCTCTAGCCATTGACTAGAGGTTAGGGCACAGAGCTTTGGTCCCCTTGGTCTTGGATAAGTCTTGACTGATTTCAGATGAGAATGGCTCAGTCCATGCCACCTTGATGGTTCCATTGAATGCCTCATTCCAAATTTGAAGTCTTGTCCCTATTTTGGCAACTCTAGGTTCAACATGCTATTCCTTGTTCCTTGGACCTTGGAGGCTTGGCTCAGTGATTGTCCCCTTTGGATTCAATCCTCTGAGGTGTCCAAGTGGATTGGAGCAATTGGAATTGGCTAATTTTGGCAAATCGAGCCAAAGTGCAAATTCTGCCTTGCTTTGACAGATTTCAGCAAGGCAACTTGGCAATGTTGTATCTCATGGTGTAGGTTGAATTTGGCAATGTTCTTGGCCATTTTGGAAAGCTCTTACATGATACAACAACTGTTTGAACAAGTTTGGTTTTGATCTCTTTTGATTTCAAGTGAAAAATCCCCCTACATTTGGCAAAAAGTGAAGGCAAATCTGACTTAGTGAAAATTTCACTAAGTGTTGGAAAAAGTGACATTTTCACTTTTCAGCCACTTTGATCACTCCATAACTCAAAATCCTTAATGAATTGGAATGACTTGTAGTTGAAGTTTTTGTAGGTGATAATGAGGGCTACAAATCTATATTTGGATGAGAAAAAATGGCCTTGTGGTTTAGGAGTTATGGTCCTCCAAAGTTGGTACCTTTGCCACTTTATTTTTAACTTAGAAAAATTTCTAAGTTTTATGGTTACCCCTTTTACAAGTTATCTCACTTTTCTTGATGTTTCTTGATGAATGATGATTCAAATCATACATTAACATCATTTTAGGGTTAAAAATCCATTTTGGTGAAAAATCTCAAAAAGTCAAAGTTGACTTTTGTGCACAGTTGACTTTTTATCAGATGAATTCCAAACTGTGCAATTCTTCAGGAAATCATGTCCTTGACCTAAATCAAACTTGATGGACATGTTCCATGGGTGTCATAGGGTATATTCAATCATGTATTAGGGTTTGGGAGCATGTCCTGGTCAAAAGTCAAAGTTACAGTTGACTTTTCTCTTAAAACCCTAATTGTGGTGCAGATGAAAATAAGACTTGTTGCTCAAGCTTCTTGGATCAATCCATTGTTCCAAATGGATCAATATGGTGTATTAGAGACCCTCAAATCATCTCTTGAGGTCTTGGCTCATGGTTTGTCCCAAAAGTCAACTTAGGGGTGAATTAGGTCAAGAAACCCTAATTCCTGATTTTTTATGAATGCATCCCCTGAGGCAAAATTGACTTGATGCATGGGTTCATGAGGTTCCATGGAGTATATTAGGTTATGTTTTAGATCATTGTCTTGTGCCCAGATGAAAATTTCCATCTGGAGGCCCTGGTCGACCAAAACCCTAATTTGGTGACACTGTTGATCTTGAGACTTGATCCACCTAGAAGGGAGCAGCCTTGTGCTTAATCCTTGAAGTGGGAGTCCTTTTTGATCCATTGTGGATGTTTGAGAGATTAGACAAGTTGAAGATCATGTCATTCCTTGATTGATCCTTTGTCTAAGCACTCGGAGAGGGCTTGAAACCCTAATTTTGATTGTATTGGATGCTCACCCATCTTTGGGGAGACTGATGAAGCATGATGGTTCATCCATATTGTGATGATGATTTTCACAATGATGAGAAATCTAAGTGGTCAAAATTTGGGGTATTACAAAAAGGTGCATCCGGAGATATATCTCTGAAAACTATGGGCATTATAGAAAATCTGCATGGTGTCTAAGAAACACATAGGGTGCTTTAAGAAATTCTCTTTTTTTTTCCTTTCAAATTGGTTGTGATAAACCCAAATAATTTGATAAATGGCCATGCTAACTTGTGACTTTGAGGCACGTGTTAAAAAAATCCAAAAGTATAAATCTCTTATGGAGAAGAATAATACAATCATTAATTATAAAGTTGTATTAAATTCACCATACAATTTTCAAGAATTTATTACTATATTTATTTCTTAACTTATATCCTTGGGGCACAAGTTAATATTATCCTTTGACAAATATGTTTTGGAAAGTCTATCTGAGATCCCCAAGTTGAACCCGACACTTCCACATATTTCAATAATGTATAAACTATCTCGGTCTTTATTTATCTCTTTCAAAAGTTACAATATGTGCAAAAAATTTGACAATATTATTAAAAAATTAATATTTTTTACTGATCAAGAAGAAAAACACACGTTTTTACAGGATTTTCAAAATTTTGGTTTGAATTTTTATCAGATTTTTTGAAATATCCGGTACATGGTTATGTTATTCCATAATTTTAAAATTTTAGTATATTGGATATTTCCCCCACCTTATATGTGACTAAGATGGATGATTCTCTTACATATTTTATCCAGTTTTTCACCACTGACTTGATATGTTTTACTTATATGTTTATATGAACTTTTAAAAAGTTTAATCGAGTTATGGTATTTATGAGTATTTCATTATATATTTTATCAACAAATATTTCCTTCTCAGACTGAAGTATTCTCATGGGCATAATATTTTAGAAGACAATATGATATTATTGTTATTACTGTTCGTTATGATAGAACAAATGAGCAAATAAGGAGGAAAGACAAATTGATTATGGGTTGTACAAGAGGGAAGGAAACTACAAGAACCATAAGTCGTCTCAAGTCACTTGTAGTAGAAGAGTTAAATGCACATTTAAGTTGAGATATGTGTCAAGCAATAGCAGCTGGAACATAACGGTTATATGTGATATTCATAGCCATGATCTAGCTAAGTATGTAGAGGGTCGTGACATATTAGGTCGTCTAAAACCGAATGAAAAGACTTTTTTTGAATGACATGATAAAATATCACATGACCCCGATGTTCATAGTCATTGTATTAAAAGATATGGATAATGATAATCTGATGACTACGACACATGTATGTAAGGCGAGATCGACATACTGGTCTAAAGGTCCATTCACGAAAATTCAACATCGGTTGACCTTAACTCATGATGAAAAAATATGTGTAAGACAAGAAATATGGAGAAATAATATGTTATTGCTTATATACTTTGGACACATTTTGATTCTATGAAGTTGTTGAACATGCTTCGTTTGGTCTTGATCTTGGATTGTACATACAAAACCAACAAGTATTGACTCCAACTACTTGATATCGTTGGTGTTACGTTAACCAAATTGACTTTCTCGATTGAGTTTGCCTACTTCGAACATGAAAGGAAGATAAACTTCACATGGGTACTGGAGAAGCTGAAGAAGCTGTTCACATCAGAGAAGTTTCTTCCCAAAGTAATGGTGACATATCAGGAACTTTCACTAATGAACATCATTGAAGTTGTGATCTCATCCTCGTTCATCTCTTGTATGTATTCCATATTTCAAATAATACTAATTTGAAGTGCAAGAGTACGTCGAGGCTACTAGGCAATATCATATTATGGACTATACATGATTTTCCTAACAATATGGTATAACTTCATAAATTTAATACCGATACTTTTAAAAAATCGATAAAAATGCATGTATTATATGGAAATTCCTGTATTTTAGTCGAATATTCGATAAAAACTCATAAATTGAATAGAAAACGCAACTTAATAGTAAGATTCCGGTAATTTTCCACCAAATCTCTGAGCCAACACGTAGTTTTTTGAAAAAAAATCCTAGGACGCGTTTGTTTCGGTGATACAATTTTTTTCCTAGGATTAACTTTCCCGGTACCATAAATGGGAAAACTTTATTCTCAGGTAACTATAATAAAATATGTTTGATTAAAAGTATAACTTTTAGAATTTTTTTCCAAGTAATAATTATAACGTGTTTGTTTAATGCACCATATTTCTGGGAATTAATGTTACTATTATAAAAATAGCCCTATTAAATATATATCCATATTTCAATTAAATTGATAATTAATAACAATTAATTTATACAATTGGTAAATCGTTTTATAGTCAATTGAATTCTCTAAAAAAATTATCTCCATTCAATCATGTGAAACAAAAAGATATGTGATCCACCACAAATAATTTATATCAATAAATCATATAATTCTATCAATTAGTTCATAATAATTAATTTTTATAATTCTAGCAATTAATTCATATCAGTTAATTTAAATAATTCTATCAATTAATTTATATAATTCTATCAATTAATTTATATAGGCAAATCATAACAAGAAACGTTATTTTTCTTTTACAACATAACTTTAAATATCTACTAAAAAAACTTTTGAAGTTACAAATATATATAGATACAAAGGTTGCACTTGACTACTGCACTAAAAATTTTGCATGTTTATTGAAGTAATAATATGCAAATATGCAGTGCAAACACATTAAATTTTTTCATACAAGAATAACACAAAATTAAATCCATCACAATGAAATAAAACAGACATGCTAAAATTATTGTTTTCACAATCCATCAAAACTTAATGTAATAAAATGTAATAAAGACAAATACAACCAAATAGGGGTGTTCGGGGTGCGGTTTGGGCAGTTTTGACGCTAAAAATCATCTGAACCGCAAGAGAAAAAATCATGTGGTTTGCTTTGGTTTGGTTCGGTTGGCTTTTAAAAAAGATCCGAACCAAACCAATGCGGTTTGGATTGGTTCGCTTGGTTCGGTTTTTTACAAGATTTTTATTGAGTGATATTTACATATATAGAGAACAACATAAGAGATGTGATATTAGAGAAGATGAAACAAAAAATAGAGGAGAAGGGAGATTAGAGAAGATGAAAAAGAAAGAACAAAAGAGATGTGATATTAGAGACGAAATGTGCGATAAAAATATAATTAGAAGAGAAAATAGTAACCTAAAAATGAGAAAATGAAAAAGAAAAAACATGTGAGATGAGAGATTAGTGTAGAAGAGGTGAGACGTACATGACAAAGAAGATGAGAAGAATGCGCAATACTATTAGGAGAGATTTGAGAAGATTAAAACTAAAAAGTTAAGTGTGAGTAAGAGAAAATATTTCGTAATTGTAAGGTTAAGGCATAATGGATTTAAGTTTTAGGTTAGATGTGGGATAAGTGAAGTTTGGGTTGTAACATAATGCGGTTTGGTTTGGTTTAGTTCGGTTTGCAAAATACAAACCGCAAACCAAACCGAACCGTGCGGTTTTGTTAAAAGATGGCCCGAACAAATCTGAACCAAATGCGGTTTTTTGCGGTTTCGGTTTGGTTTGGTTTGGTTTGCGGTTTTCTATTGGGTTGGTTCAGTTTTGAACACCCCTACAACCAAATAATAAAACTCACTTAAAACAATTCCTACATGATCACTCTAAATGATGATATTAAGAGTAATTGTTACTTAAAACAATATGCATAAATTCTTTTTTCAATTAAGGAGTATCCATAGTGAAAAAACAATCACAAAGGTTGTTGTCTTTAGTAATAAGCATAGCAACCCTCACAACATCTACCGCAGATAATCCTTCTATTTCTTTTAATATGGAGACAATTTGACTCCTTCTTTTTGCTATTTATTTCTCATGCATAAAACAAGAAGATAATTGTTGCATATTCTTAACACTGCTAGCATAAAACTCATCCAACTTGTTCAATGAAGTTAACAAGCTATCAGAAGCATCATCATCATTATACTTCACCTTTTTTTCCCCACGCTTTCTAGTACTACAATTAGTAGTTTCTCTTTGTGATTGGATTGTTGAATTTGTCTGAGTAGTATTGTTAGATGGAGAAGTTTCTGGTACTTGTGTTTCAAAATTCTCTTCATTCTCATTCAAATTAATTTCTGACTCGCCCCTTTGTGTTGATGAAAAGTATTCCTTTTCCATTTGAGCAGACATATCAGACGTATCTTTTGCTATAGCACCAGACGCTTTATCTTTTCCAAATGCAATATCTAGGGCATTAAAGTGTGGAAATGGTTTTCCATACAAGCCAATTGCATTTGGGTGAGACTGCATTGAAGTAAAAAGTGTTTAGAAATATAAATTTAATGTAAAATATATATTATAAATTGATCAAAGTCAAAATAGTATGGCATGTATTACCTTGCACCATTGACTATAAATCTCCTTCTTTACTACAATCATCTTCCGAGTATCATCCCATCCGAAACCACTAGCACTTGGACCCAACATGTCTCTAATTGCAGAATATTGTGTTTTAAGACGTTTCACTCTTGATTCAATATGCGGATTAGCTTTTAATATGCAATTTGAAAACTTGTCGTGAATAAATTTCTCTAATATTTTAGTATACCTGGGATTTAATGAGCCTGCATCAGCCTTCCAACCATCGTCCACCAATTTCAACAATCCTTGCACTAATAATGCATCTTCTTCAGGAGTCCATTGTCGATTCGTGCTTTTTAAATTTTGATTTTCAAAGGACCCGTCCATCTATTCAACAACTCAACAAGTGTGCATGTCAAAATTGATGTAAACATATAAATAAATTAAATCACATTGCAAATACATGATTTACATTAAAAACTCATAAATATTGCAACTAAAATAGAAAATTCAAATAAATCAAAGTCAGTAATACATTCAAAATAAAGATTATAACTAAACTAGAAATTTCAAATAACAAACAATAACATTTTCATTAATTTCCACCTCTCCACCTATTAAAAATTTCCAATGCAAAATTATCTCTCCATTGAATCCATTGAGTACTTGGCTCCACTGTTGTTATCATGTCACCAACCATGATTTCATCAGAGAACTCGTCATATCCGAAATTTCATTCTAAAGGATCCAAAACCATTTCTTTACGAATATGATTATGTAGAAGACAACAAGCAGTTATTATTCTTCCTTGAGTCTTTAAAGGATAGAATGATTTCTCTCTCAATATAGCCCAACGTCTTTTCAAGAGTCCAAAACATCTTTCTATTACATTTCTAGCAGAAGAATGTTTCATGTTGAAAAATTCTTTAGTGGTAGATGGTTGTAACCCATTCCTCCATTCACTAAGGTGATACCTTTGACCTCTATAAGGAGTAAGAAATCCTTCTCCATTCATATAACTAGCATCACATAAATAATAAAAACCTATCATAAATAAAAATAGATTTAATATACATAAATTATGCATAATATGTTTTTTATACGAATCTATACTATTATACCTTGAGGAACCTTTAAAATTTTGGTAGAGAAATAGCATCTCTAAGGACTCTTGAGTCAGCAGCTGATCCATCCCAACCGGGTAAAACATATATAAATTGTAAGTCAGGTGAACATACACCTAACACATTTGTAGCTATCTCACCCTTCCTTGTTCTGTATCTACTTTTGTCTGCTTCAGGCACATTCACCTTGATGTAAGTTCCATCAAGAGCTCCTAAACAATTCTTAAAGTATTTCCATCTTTCATCTATGTTGCTCTCTAAAATTGGTTGAGGTTATTTTAACAATTCTTTGTGACACCTCAAAACCGCCAATAGTACATTTATAAAATGCCTACTTATAGTTTCACCGGACCTAACAAATTGTCTTCTAATCATTCTATTCTTAACGTGATGTGCCAAAATGTGTAAAAACATGGCCACCAACTGAAGGTGTGAGAAAACACAAGAAAGGGGGTTTGAATTGGGTTTTCAAAAATGAAGGCTTTTTGTGAAACTCAAACAAAGATAACAAAGAAACTAACAAGAGAGAAAGACACACGATATATCCTGGTTCACTTGAAAATTATCAAGCTAATCCAGTCCACCCGCCAAGGTGATTTCACCTTATACACAAGGACTTAATCCACTATAATCAACTGATTACACTTCACTAGCAACTGCTGGTGACTAACAAGCACAAGCCTAACTGTCTCTTCTTAAGGATTATGACCTAACTGGTCCCTTAAAGAATACAAAAAACTGTTTGAACAAAATTAATGTTTACAATGAATTGCTTCTACACAAGCAGATATAAACACTATGAATAGCTAAAAAATTTATACAATATGGACAATTTTTTTCGTTGTATTGTGGTGCTTTATTGTTCACGCATGTATATATTTCTTCAAGTGATCAAGTTCTTATATAGTCAGTAAGAGATCTGTTGGAGGGCAGATCAGGAATATCATTAAGAGTGCTGGCGACTTGAAATAATGTCGTTACGCAGGGATGAAAATCATACACAAAAGTTATCCTTCGTACCATCAAATTAGGGTAGTGGAATGGTAGTGGAAAAGAACGAGTTTGATACATACTATATACTATTTTCCCTTGCAAACGTTTGATCTTCTTTTGTTCATCAGAGGCTTCTGAATAGAGATGATTAAAGCATGAGTAGAAGAGTTAATCACTGGGTCTTCAAAGTCTTGAGTCTTCAGAGTCTTCAGAACTTGTTCACCAGAACCTTGTCTTTAAAGTCTTTAGCACTCAGTCTTCAGAACCCTTGGTCTTCAGAAACTTAAGTCTTCAGAGTCTTCAGAACGTTGTTCAGCAGAACCTTGTCTTCAGAGTCTTCAACACTTAGTCTTCAGAAGATAATGACTTCAGAAGCTAGAGAGCCTTTAGAAGTAAAATATCAGAGTCACGCTCAGAGGCAGAATCCAAGAGAGCATTGCAGCAGCAACATATTGTCTTCTTAGAATCTTTCTGAATGTGAGTAGATCAGAAGCAGACTTGCTTCTTTGGCACATAAGCGACTTTTTGTTAAATCAAAGTGATATTGCACATGGTCTCTATCAGAGTCAGAGCTTTCTCTATCAAAGTCAGAGCCTGTTTGTTAATCCTTCAGAAAGACAACGTTAGAGTACCAAAATTGTTCTCACACAAATACTACTTTGTTATTATCAAAACTTAGAGATATCCGGCAGAACCAAATCTTGTTCTAACAATCTCCCCCTTTTTGATAATGATAAAACAATTTATTTTGATGAAACAATTTTGTACGAAGATAATCAATATGAAATGACAAAGATAAGTTTAGAATTAACTTCCCTATATCAAGCTCCCCCCTGAATCTAAGACTTAAAAAAAATCTTATCATATTTGGGATACTAGAGCCTGATTATAAAGATCTTGTCAGATCCAGAATAACAGAGCTTGCTTATAGTGGTAATGGAGTCTTATTATATAACAGAGTCTAATTGGTTAAATCAGAGCCTGATTGCCAACATATTAATATTGTTCCTGAAAAAAAATATTCTAAGA
Source organism: Lathyrus tuberosus (assembly GCA_022829125.1). Classification (NCBI taxonomy): domain Eukaryota; kingdom Viridiplantae; phylum Streptophyta; class Magnoliopsida; order Fabales; family Fabaceae; genus Lathyrus; species Lathyrus tuberosus. The sequence continues at coordinate 840,128 of JALAZF010000361.1, forward strand.
AAAATTGTGCAATAAAAATGTTAGAATGTCAGAGCTATGATTCAGAGAAAAGATTTTTTTTATCAAAATAATTTTCCATTAATATATTCTTCCTTTTTGTAATAATAAAAAAGGTAATCGAGTACAAAATAATATAAACACAAAAAAGACAAAGAAAACTAAGGGGTAGCCTAGAAAGGTGTCTAAGGTTGAGAAGAAAGAGGGAGCCTCTAAAAGATCTAAGCAAGTGCATTTTGAATGCTGGAAGTTACTTCATCTTATTTGTCCATTCTTGTTCTGAACAACTCTTGCTTCTTCTGAATGCTTTCCAAAGTCTTTAACACTGGATCAGAGGTAGAGTTTTCATCAGCTTTCAGAGCTTCTTCTTGATTCTTCAATTCAGCTTCTCTCTCAGCTTGATCTTGAGCTTCCTTAGCTAACCTTTCAGCTTCTCTGTCAAGAGCTACCTTGGCTAACCTCTCAGCCAATTCCCTTTCAGCAGCTAGCTTTGCTTCAGCTTCCCTCTTAGCTTCCAATCTCTTTTCAGCTTGTTCGACAAAATATTCTTTTGTCTAAACAGATAGACTTTGGATCTTCTGAAATTCATTTGACATCCACTTATCAAATTGATTCCAGGGAGCACCCAAAGCAGAAGGGTCATCTCTAGAACTTGATTCATCAGAGAGTGTCTTGAATCTCATAACTACACTGTCCTTAAAAACAGAAATAACTTCATCTAGGTTAGGAGGGGGAAGATCAGAAGGTTGATTCTCAGAGAATAGTTGGGTTTCTTCATCAGAATCACCCAAATTGGTGATATCATTGTTTTCAGGATTTGATTTAGGTGAAGAAGGTTCAGGATTGTCTGGTGTAGGTGATTGAGGGTTGGTTATTTGAAAAGGTTCAGTAGGAAGTTCTTCAGAATTGGATAGAGTGATTAATGGTAGGGAGATAGTGGGAGTTGGTTATACAGATATGACAGGGGTTGGTTGTATAGATATGGTGGAAGTTGGGAGAGTTGGAGTGATTTGGAATATCTGTGGTGGAATTTATGTAGATAGTGCAGAGGATGGGATTATTTGAGTTGGTGGTTCTGAAATGGGTATGAGTGAGGTGGTGACGTTGGTTGAAAATAGTGGTGGTGGTGTAGAAAATATTGATGGTTGTGTTGAGGAAAGTGGAGATGGTGTTGTGGGAGATGAAGATACATTTCTGTTAGTAATAATAGATGCAGTGATGAAAGAAGATTCAGAGGACTTACTCGTCTGTTCTGGATAAGATGCCAGTGGAATATTCCTTGTGTTGGCTTCACCTAGACCTTTCTTCTGCTTCTTTGTATTCTTCTTCTAAGGAGTCGTGTTGGTGTGGGGTCTCTTTTTCTTCATCATATCTGGAGGATTATCCATAAGATCTTCAATCCTGAAGTCAGACAGATCATAGCCTTCAGCTTCTCTAAGCTGTATGTATGCCTCTATAACCTCTAGATTGTCATGCTTGGTGAACAGAGGAAATCCACTGATAATCATCCTTCTTGACTTAAGACTCTCCCAATCTATTGTTATGCTGGGTTCAACTCTGATTTCATCAATGATCTGCATCCTCTTCAGATTTTTGTTGTTTAGAGGAGTTCCAGTTACAATGTTTAATTCATCTGTGACTTTCAACTTTGTTAGATAATCAATCATTCCACTCTCAATTAGAATGTATGAGATCAAACGACCAAGAGAAATATAGTTTTTGAGTTTCTTTGATTGATTTCTTGTTTGTCTTACAGAGGCTCTGAGGTATTTATAGAGAATTGAAGGAAGGCAGATCTTCTCTCCTTTCATCAGATAATACATCATGTATTTCTGATCAGTATTGAGGAAATCAGAAGAAATTGAAGCAAGTCTGTGATAGATATATCCCAGAATGATTTTGAGCCAGACTCGAAGCTCCTTTGATAAATCCTGACTCTTGAAAGGTGGTTTTCCATCAGATGATTGCATGAAAATTGCTGGGTTAATCATATCAAATAGAAACTTGGATTTGGAACTCATCTTGTAGATACGCTTTCCTCCAGATTTTTCCATTCCAAGTAATGTGGCTATGGATTTCTCCGTGATGATGAACTTGTTTCCCAAAATACGTGGCACGATGAAGTGTTCATTAGTGTCAGCAAATCTCCAGAATTCCTTGATGAGATTAGGAAAAATGGGACCGTAGAGACGATCAAAATAGGTTTTCCAACCTTGAGCATTTAGTTCCTTAGATAAGTCAATTCCATTCTCAAGCAAGTTATCAAAGTCTACTAGTCATTCACATAGAACTTCCAGTTCTAAAATAGGAGCAACAAGATGAATATGAGTCGGGAGATCCACAATATGAACTTCAGTTGGTTTCTGAAATGTGGATAGTGATTGATGAAGTGGTGTTGATGCAGTTTGAGCAGTTGTTGTTGAAACCATTGAAAATGATTCTGCAAGTTGTTGTTGTTGAGAGAATTCGAATACACTTTGTTGTTGAGGATCCATTTGAAGAAGATAATGGAGTTTAAGGAGCACAAAGGGTTTTAAGGTTTCTAAGAAAAAGTGTGGGAAGTGAATAGTAGTGTAGTGTGTGATGGTGAGAGAGTGAGCATTTATAAGAAAAAAAAATTGATGATTATGAAAAGGTGGGAGTAATATGAAATAATCACATGAAACCTAGTCTCAGAAAATCACAATGCTCGGGGTGTCTCTTCAACAGTAAGATATGATTTGATTTTGGACAGGTGTCACAAAATAATCATAGCCGTTTGTTAAGAAAACACGTTTGATATTCCCAAAGTCAAGAATACCAAGAAGTATCTGACTAGACAAGTTTCTGATCAGGACATCTTCTAACATGTAGAAGTATCATTAATCAGAAAGACATTAAGTAAATAAAAAATCAATCTGCTTAACTTCAAAATCTTATTTCAGAAGTTCTGGTGACTTGACACATCAAAATTTCATCTACTCATTCTGGACACGATTTTATAAATAGATTTTCCATAATGAATACGAATCAATCCTCAGCAAGGGGTTTTGTGAAAATATCAGCCCACTGGTGGTCTGTATCCATAAATTTTAACTGAAAAACACCCTTATGAACATAGTCACGTAAAAAGTGATGTTTTATTTCAATATGCTTAACACTAGAATAGAAAATAGGATTCTTAGATAAACAAATAACAGAAGTATTATCACTGAAGATAGGAATGTTACTCTAGGGTATCTAATAATCTTCTAGTTGATTCTTCATCCAGAGTATCTGAGTACTGCACAGTGACGCTGAGATATATTCTGCTTCTGCAGTTGAAAGTGCAATGGTTGATTGTCTTTTGCTTGCCCAAGAGACGAGGTTGTTACCCAGAAATTGACAGTTTCCAGAAGTACTTTTCCTTTCTAATCTGTCTCCAGCATAATCTGCATCACAATAACCAAAAGGCTTGTACTTTGATGTTTTCTTATACATCAAGCTAAGGTTAGTTGTTCCTTTTAGATACCTTAGGATTCTCTTAATAGCTGTTAAGTAAGTTTCCCTTAGATCTGATTAAAACGAGCACAAAGACATACACTGAACAAAATATATGGATGAGAAGCAGTCAAATACAGAAGAGAGCCTATCATACCACGATAGAGCTTCTGATAAACCTTTTTACTTACTTCTTCTTTCTCCAGAATGCATGTAGGATGCATATGAGTCTTTGCAGGTTTTCTTTATGACATATTAAACTTCTTTAGAATTTCTCTTGCATACTTGCTCCGATGAATGTACGTTTCTTCTGGATGTTGATCAATTTGAACTCCCAGAAAAAATCTGAGTTCTCCCATCAGACTCATTTCAAATTCAGTCTGTATTAACTTAGAAAATTCCTTGCACAAGGAAGTATTAACTGAACCAAATATAATATCATCAACGTAAAGGTTGATTTCAAAGATGAAAGCTTTTTGCGAAACTCAAACAAAGATAAAAAAGAAACAAACAAAAGAGAAAGACACACGATATATCCTGGTTCACTTGAAAACTATCAAGCTAATCTAGTCCACCTGCCAAGGTGATTTCGCCTTTATACACAAGGACTTAATCCACTATAATCAACTTATTACACTACACTAGCAATTGCTGGTGACTAACAAGCACAAGACTAACTGTCTCTTCTTAAGGATTCTGACCTAACTGGTCCCTTAAGGAATACAAACAACTGTTTGAACAAAATTAATGTTTACAATGAATTGCTTCTACACAAGTAGATATAAACACTATGAATAGCTCAAAAATCTATATAGTATGAACAATGTTTTTCGTTGTATTATGGTTCTTTACTGTTTATGCATGTATATATGTCTTTAAGTGATCAAGTCCTTATATAGCCAGTAAGAGATCCGTTGAAGGGCAGATAAGGAATATCATTAAGATTATTGGCGACTTGAAATAATGTCGTTACGCAGGGATGAAAATCGTACACAAAAGTTGTCCTTCGTACCACCAAATCAGGGTAGTGGAATGGTAGTGGAAAAGAATGTGTTTGATACGTACTATGTACTATTTTCCCTTGCAAACGTTTGATATTTTTTTATTCATCAAAGGCTTATGAATAGAGATGATTGAAGCATGAGTAGAAGAGTTGATCACTGGGTCTTCAGAGTCTTGAGTCTTCAGAACTTGTTCACCAGAACCTTGTCTTTAGAGTTTTTAGCACTCAGTCTTCAGAACCCTTGGTCTTCAGAAACTTAAGTCTTCAGAGTCTTCAGAACGTTGTTCAGCAGAACCTTGTCTTTAGAGTCTTCATCACTTAGTCTTCAGAAGATAATGACTTCAGAAGCTAGAAAGCCTTCAGAAGTAAAACATCAGAGTCGCGCTCAGAGGCAGAATCCAAGAGAGAATTGCAGCAGCAACATATTGTCTTCTTATAATCTTTTTGAATATGAGTAGATCAGAAGCAGACTTGCTTCTTTGGCAGAGAAGCGACTTTTGGTTAAATCGAGTGACATTGCACATGGTCTCTATCAGGGTCAGAGCTTTCTCTATCAAAGTCAGAGCCTGTTTGTTAATCCTTCAGAAAGACAAACATTAGAGTACCAAAATTGTTCTCACACAAATACTACTTTGTTATTATCAAAATTTAGAGATATCCGGCAGAACCAAATCTTGTTCTAACACCAACTCCTCGACACACATATGTCGAGTAGGAAGTAGTCCACCGGTAGCTTTCAACATGTCACATAATTTATGGAAAAAAGCCTTATCCATCCTTGCATTCTCAATACATGCTAAATCACTCATGTAAATAATTCTACGAAAATGAACTTCTCTAATTAAACTTCTTTCGTAACAATCCCATGACCTTTTTCTCTTTTTTGAGCGTTTACTTAAAGCAAGGTAGCATAACATAATTGTTATCAACATAAAGTAATTCAACATCTCCATATAAATGATAAAATTGCTATGATTCCTTTTTCTCTTTCACGCACTTCCATAAGTTGTTTCATGATAAAAATAATGAGAATATATCTGAAAAGAGAATTGAATTTAGGGTTAATACACATTTTAGCACCTGCCATTTTGGGCGAATTCGAAAAAGGACCCTGTAAAAAAAAAAATAGATTCCGTCCCTGTCATTTGAAGATTCTTTCATTTTGGTCTCTCAGTGCACACAGTCAGCAGAATCTGCGACGTGACGCTGCTTTGTTGGTTTTTTTTTTTATTTTTTATTATTTTAATATGACGCATCAGGATAGTTAGATTTTTATATTTATTTTATTTTTATTACACACATGGCTTTTTTTATTATTTTATTGTTAAAATGTTAAAATAACTAAAATTAAAATTTTGTCTCCAACTAGTGTTGAACCCATGACCTTTTGTTTACAAAATAAATAACTCTTCAATTAGACTAGCACTCCTTTCATGTCAATTAGTTTGCTTCAAATATATATATTACATAACATATTTAATATGTTAAATAAATTCTTCCAAAAATGTTAAAATATATTAAATATTTATTTTCAGTTTATTTATTTTCAGTTTATTTATTATTTAATACTTATATTTATATTCAGTTTATTTATTACTAAATTTATTTTCAGTTTATTTATATTAAATATTTATTTTCAGTTTATTTATTATTTATTATTTATATTTATATTCAGTTTATTTATTACTAAATTTATTTTCAGTTTATTTATTATTTATTTTCAATTTATTTTCAGTTTATATTTATATTCAGTTTATTTATTACTAAATTTAGGAGATACCTCTTCTAAACTTAATATTTTATATTTATTTTCAGTTTATTTATTATTTAATATTTAAATATTTAATACTAAATTTAATGTTTAATATTTAATACTTTCAGTTTATTTATTTAATATACATAATTAATATTTAATATTTAATACTTTCAGTTTATATTATTTAATAGTTAATATTTAATATAAACTAAATTAAAATTTATTTAATTACAGCATTTCAAATGTTTTAATAAATTAAATTTTATTTTAGTATTTTATTTATAAATTAATATTAACGTTTCATAATTATTTAACGTTTATAATTATAAACTAAATTATAAATTTTAGTACTTTATTTATAAATTAGTTATAAACTAAATGTTTTGATTTTTTAATAAAATTTATAAATTATTTAAATTAATACTAACATTTATAATTAGTTATAAACTAAATGTTTTGATTTTTTAATAACGTTTATAAAATAGTTAAATTAATACTAACGTTTATAATTAGTTATAAATTTTAGTATTTTATTTATAACTAAAATTTTTTTATTTTTTAATATAAATTTTAGTTTTTTTAATTATTTAACATTTTTAATATATTTTAACATTTTTGGAAGAATTTATTTTAAAATTTTCTTAATTTTATGTTAATATTAATTATATAAATATTAATTAAATTTAAAAATATTAATTATATAAATATTAATTATATAAATATTATTAATATTAACATTTAATATTTAAAAACTAAACTAATTTAATATTTATACCAATTTATTTATTAAAAATAAATATTTATATTAACGTTTAATGTTTATATTTAAATAAATATTTATATATATTTACTAAACATTATATTTACTAAACATTAATGTTATAATTAAAAAATAAACAAAATTATTAAAGGACCAAAATGTTGTAGGATATACATTTAAAGCAAATAAAAGAACAACTAAGACATTCTAGTCTAGTGGAAAGGGGCTCCATCCTCATGTATAAGGACATGGGTTCAATACTCTTGGATGAAAATTTTTTAAATTTTCTATTTTAACATTTCAAAATGTAAACAATAAAATAATAATTAAAATGACACGCGTGTAATAAAAATAAAAACTAACCTGACACGTCATATTAAAATAATAAAAATAATAAAAAAAAACTAACAAAGCAGCGCCATGTCATAGATTCTACTGTTTGTACTGAGGGGTCAAAATGAAAGAATCTTTAAATGACAGGGACGATATCTAAATTTTTTTTTACGGGGTCCTTTTTCGAATTCGCCCCAAATGGCAGAGGCTAAAATGTCTATTAACCCATGAATTTATTAACCTAATAAACAAGATAGTGAAACCCAAAGCTCACAGGAAGAAAGAAAGAGAATAAGATATTGAGGAAAAAAATCACAATTTATTAGACATGAAAAACGATTAGAGGGAAGATTTGGCGGTAACAAAGGGTAGAAATGGATTTTCATAGAGATAATGAGTTTATGGTTCCTCGGAACAAAACGTTCCCACCACTATCTCACGGGAATAAGTAACACGATGTAACGCCCACATATATAATACATGCATCAAATCATATATTATACATGATAAGTACGTTTGGTACTGAAATATACAATAAGTTCCTAGTTAACACATTATATACATAAATGCCTCTAATACAAAACACTAATAGTCTAAGGCATTACATATACAAGATGTTCCAAAATGATAAAAACTAAGAACTAGATGAATACAATGATCTCAAAACATAACGCCATAGCGGAAGCCATGCCATCACAAAAGCTACGATCCGTAAGGAAAGTCAAATAACCTTGTCATTACCCTTCGCCAAACCTGCAGAACCTGTGATGTAAACAACAACAGTGGGGTGAGATACATCAAATCTCAGTGAGTTCCTATCTTAAAGTCCTCTCGGCTTTACAAGGTTCTAATAATCCTAACTCATGTCAAAGGGAAAGGGGAAAAGACCATGAGCACACACACAAGTAACCATCACGGTGAGCCTGTAAACTCACACTAGTACCGAAGTACCTCTTGAGCCTGTTAACTCAAGGATTCACAATGTACCGAAGTACCTCTTGAGCCTGTTAACTCAAGGATTCACAATCAATAACCATACCAAGGCATCCCCTTTTCCCGTCCGCTTCTACGTCTAGAAGACGATCCGAGTCATGGATCCTCGAATTACTTGACATACGAAATGGATTCGGGAACAACGGGCTGTTAGCCGTGAACCGTCACTTCTCATGGCCTGTTAACCATCACAAGTCTCTACCCGTAGGTCCCATTCGTACTAAACGCGGGAATCAAACCTGCCAAGTAATGGTGCATATGTTTCAGAGGAGCTCGAGACCCATGAAACGCACTATCCAAAAATAACCGGTTATGATTATACAATACACACGCCTTGGCCTTACTAGCACGAGCGTTGTTACTATTTCATCACACACCACAATGTTTAGGGTAAGTCCTCACTCTTCCTATTTCATTTTATATTAACATGCATATTCACTCACCACATGTTAAACAATAATAGGATAGGCAAAACGCATCATAAGTGCACAATAAAACAACATACCACAATTTAAACATAATCATATCACTTTTGAACTTTCCCGATTATTTAATCGGTCGGTAAAGTCAACATGTTTTACTTCCATTGCGTAGAATATTTCCTCGGCTTTACATCGATATAAAGAACAATCGAAACCGATAAACGAAACTAAAGTTATGAATTTTTCCATAAAAAGTTATAATTTTTCAACTCCCAGGTCGCGCTCAGCGCGCCCTGGTCCGCGCTCAGCGCGCAACTCCCTGCCACGAGAGGTTCCAAGAATTAAACACCGCGCTCAGCGGGCACCTGCGCGCTCAGCGCACTCTGCGAAACTCAGAAAAATACCTGCTATAATAGTTCAAAACCAGCCCCTCTACACCATCAATACCAATTCCAACAACCATTTAGAGGCATATCCAACATGTTTCTAACATAGTTCCATCATCAACTTCACAATCAAGTTTTGAACAAAATCTCAAATTCTACATAAACCTAGAATTTCTCATCAAACCAAAATCAACCAAAACATCAAAACAAGCATCAATTCATGTTTCTATGATCATACTAAACATTCATTTCAATTTCTAACCGATTTTATCCGTTAAAACATTGATTTCTACGATTTCGACCTAAAACTCATAATCCCAAAACACAAAGAAAAAGGTTTCTAGCTAAACCCACCTCTAGAGATGATCAAGATGGTGGAGTTCAAGAAGTTTGGTGAAGCTTGGATGAAGATTGGTGATGATTTTGATGATTCTCTTCCAAAAACCTTGTTCTTCTCTTCTTTCTCCTTCTTCCTCTTTTCTCTCCTCTTTCTCTCTTTTTCTTTCTATCTTTTTCTTTTCATCCAATGAGAGAAAAATATATATATAGTAAGTATTATTAAAACAATACTACTAATTGTCCAAAAATGTCTCTAGAGTCCAATTAAATAAAATGTCTCCGAACAAATAATATTAATTGGATTAATTCTAAGTACCGGAGTTACTCTAATTATTTTTATCAACTAATTTCTCAGAGCAACCGGACTCAGTTGATCACAATAATATTCACCAGAGTGTTTATAAATTTATGGGGTATTACATCCTCCCCCCCTTAAATAGAAATTCGTCCTCGAATTTAGAATATTACCTGAACAGATGCGGATATGAATCTCGCATTTCCGACTCTAGTTCCCAAGTAGCATCACCTGGATGCGTCATATCCCATTGCACCTTAACAAGTGGAATATCTTTGTTCCTTAGCACTTTTGTTTCTCTTCCCACAATACAACTCGGTTGTGGTTCAAAAGTCAAATCCGCTTCTATTTCCACTGATTCCGGTAAAATCGGCTGAAGAGGATCAGGAATAAACTTACGGAGCTGAGATACGTGAAAAACATCATGCATTTCAGATAGAGAGGGTGGTAAGGCTAATCTGTAAGCAACTTCACCAATCCTTTCTAAAATCTGATACGGTCCCACGTATCTCGGACTTAACTTACGTGACTTAAACGGTCCTTTCAATCTCAATCTTGGAGTAACTTTCAGAAATACATGATCACCTTCCTCAAATTCCAAAGGTCTCCTACGATTGTTCGCATAACTCTTTTGACGATCTTGTGCTTGTCTAGCTTTCTCACGGATCATTCGAATCTTTTCTGTGGTCTCTTGAATAATCTCGGGTCCCAAAATTCTATCTTCGCCAACTTCTGCCCAACACAAAGGTGTTCTACACTTCCTCCCATACAATGCTTCATAAGGAGCCATACCGATGCTCGCATGGTAACTATTGTTATAGGAAAACTCAATTAACGGCAAAAGTTCCTTCCAATTCCCTCTACTCTCTAGCACATAAGCTCTTAACATATCCTCCATCGTCTGTATTGTTCGCTCAGTCTGACCATCCGTCTGAGGATGATTCGACGTGCTTAAACGCAAATTGGTACCCATCGCTTGTTGGAACACTTTCCAAAATCTCGAAGTAAACTTCGGATCTCTATCGGACACAATACTAGAAGGAATACCATGCAATCTCACAATCTCAACAATAAACAACCTTGCAAGATGACTTGCCTTATACGTAGTCTTCACGGCTAAGAAATGCGCCGATTTCGTTAGTCGATCTACAATCACCCAAATGGAATCATAACCACCTTGCGTACGGGGTAAACCCACTGCAAAGTCCATAGAAATACTTTCCCACTTCCAAACTGGAATATCCAAAGGTTGCAACAAACCACCCGGTCTTTGGTGTTCAATCTTCACCTGTTGGCACCCCGCACATTCTGACACATATTCCGCTATATCATTTTTCATCCCAGACCACCAATAATCCCTCTTTAAATCCTGATACATCTTCGAAGAACCAGGATGTATCGTAAAAGTACCTTTATGAGCTTCATCTAAAATCTTCCTTTTCAATGCCTCATCCTTCGGAACACAAATCCGTTGATTAAATAGGACAATCCCATCTGTTGCTCGTGTAAAGCCCGGTTGAAGTAACAACTCTTGTAATTCCTCCTCTAACAGTTGTTCTTGTTGAATCTCAACTCTTAAAGTAGAATTGACATTCAAATTTCCCATAATTACACCATTCGGAGTCCACACAAACTGGAGATTAAGATCTCTAAACTTTTCCAACAACGAATATTCCAAAATCAGCAATTCCGCACTATGAACCATTTTCCGACTTAAAGCATCCGCTACTTTATTCGCCTTTCCTGGATGATACTTCAATTCTAAGTCATAATCCTTTAAGTACTTCATCCACCTTCTTTGTCGCATATTCAACTCCTTTTGGTCAAACAAATACTTCAAACTTTTGTGGTCACTGAACATTTCAAAGCGTACACCATATAAATAATGACGCCACACCTTCAGTGCAAACACTACGGCAGCTAGTTCCAAATCATGAGTTGGATAATTCTTCTCATGAACTTTTAACTGTCGAGAAGCATAAGCTACCACTTGACCACCTTGCATCAGAACGCCCCCTAATTCCCTCTTAGAAGCATCACAGAATACTTCATAAGAGTTGTTAGGATCGGGAATAATTAATACTGGAGCACTCGTCAAACTTTCCTTCAAATGCATAAAACTTTGTTCACAACCTGTATCCCACTCAAAAGTAACATCCTTCCGAGTAAGTTTCGTCATTGGTAAGGCCAATTGAGAAAATCCTTTAATGAACCTTCTATAGTATCCTGCCAATCCCAAGAAACTTCTAACTTCTGAAACATTTCTCGGTCTCTCCCAATTAATCACTGCTTCTACTTTCGATGGATCTACTGCCACACCACCTTGAGATATAACATGTCCAAGAAAATTAACTTCCGACATCCAAAACTCACACTTGCTCAACTTAGCAAACAATTGCTTCTCTTGCAATACCGATAAGACAATCCTCAGATGTTCTCCGTGCTCTTGTGGAGTACGAGAATAAATAAGAATGTCGTCAATAACGAATACCACAAATTGGTCCAAGTAAGCCTGAAATATACGGTTCATGTAATCCATGAAAACAGCTGGAGCATTAGTCACACCGAAAGGCATCACTAAGAATTCATAATGACCGTAACGTGTCCTAAATGCAGTCTTTGGCACATCGGAACTCTTCACTCGAATCTGATGATAACCCGACCGTAAATCAATCTTCGAGAACACACAGGCTCCTTTCAATTGATCTAACAAGTCGTTTATCCTTGGTAAAGGGTACTTGTTCTTAATAGTAACTTTATTCAGTTTACGATAATCAATGCACAATCGCATTCCCCCATCTTTCTTCTTTACCAACAACACTGGAGCTCCCCAAGGTGAAACACTAGGTCTAACAAAATGCTTAGACATCAAGTCTTCCAATTGGTCCTTTAACTCTCTTAGTTCAAGCGGTGACATCCGATACGGAGAAACGGATATAGGAGCCGTTCCCGGTATCAGGTCAATAGAGAACTCAACTTCCCTCTCCGGAGGAAGAGAAGAAATATCCTCAGGAAACACTTCAGGAAACTCACACACTACTGGAATATTCAGAACTTGCTGTTCACTACTTCCTTCCTTTGTAATAACCATTAACACAGATTTCTCATTCTCGAATAAGAAATTTACCATTCCCACCGTACCTTCTAAAATCGTTGATAATACATCTTTCGGAGTAGCCTCAGCAGATGGAATAATGATTAACTTTTCTTCACACCCAATAAACACCGAATTAGCAGAAAGCCAATCCATATCCAGAACGACATCCACTTCCTTAAGCGGTAAACAGATAAGGTCAATCTGGAAAACCCTTTCGTTAACGGACAACACACAATTTTCACACATCAGCGGTGTTTCCACCATTTCATCCATGGCAGTAGTAACCACCATAGGAGGAAACAAAGGAATAGTTTGCAACCCCAGTCGCTTCATACAACGCGTGGACACAAAAGAATGCGTTGCTCCATAATCAAATAAAACAAAACAAGGATGTCCATTTACGAAACACGTACCCGCAATCAAGGAGTTGTCACCCTTCGTCTTCCTTGCATCCAAGGTATACACTCGGCCAGTAGTCTTCCCTTGTGTCTGATTTCTACCCTGAGAACAATCCCTCGCCAAATGGCCCACCTTCTGACACTGGTAACACCTCACACTTTCAATACCACATCGGCCGTAATGATTCCGACCGCAAGTACGACACACCGGAGGTACACTAGTTCTAGAACTCTGGACCTGCTTCCCTTTGGAAAACTGTCGCCTTTGCCTAAACTGTTGATTCGACCTCCCTCGGTCACCTTGAGTCGCCCTGTTCGAATCCACCTCCATTTGTACCTTTTTCAAACTATTTTCCGCCACATAACATTGTCTTAACATTTCAGCATAAGTAGAGAATTCCCGTTGAGACACGCTGTGTGAAATCTCAGCCCTTAACCCAAACAGAAACTGATCAATCTTCCACCTCTCATCAGGAGCATACATGGCCTGTCTAGAATAGTCAGCCATGTTCTCAAATTTTTCAGCATAGGAAGCCACTGATAAGTTGCCCTGTCTCAACTGTTGGAACTCAAATTCCTTTTGCGACCTTAAAGAACTCGGAAAATATTTCTCCATAAAGATTACTTTAAACTGTTCCCACACTTTTGGCACCTCCTGAATTGTCATCAAGGCTGAAGCGCTCTCCCACCACCTCATAGCAGTACCCTTCAACCAGTGAGAGGCAAAGACCACCTTATTCTCCTCACTGCAATGAACTATCAGAAAAATCTGTTCCATACCTGTTACCCATTCGTGTGCCTTCACCGGATCTAGCCCTCCTTGAAACTCCGGAGGATTCATACGAACAAATTCCCTGTAGGTTCCTCCTGTAACTTTCGGAACAACCACTGGAGGATGCAGACCATCAGCCATTTGTTGCATCATTCCTTGCATGAACTGATTCTGCTGTTGCTGCATCTTTTGCATAAATTGGTACAAAGGGGCATTCCCTTCATCACCTTGTGGAACTGTCCCAGCTGGAGTAGTCCTTGGTCTTCCACGGTTGTTTCTCCGTCTATCAGCCATGTTCCTGAATTCCATACAAATAGGATTAAGTTGATCAGACTCAATACCATAAATATAACAGACAAGACCCATGGCGACACGCCGCATATGAAACGGAAAGAAAACTTATCCTATTTCATGGCTAGGTCGAGGATACGACCTGCTTTGATACCAACTATAAAGACCATATACTAATACATGCATCAAATCACATATTATATATGAGTTTCACTTTTGGTACTGAAACATAATAAGTTCCTAGTTAACACATTATACACATAAATGCCTCTAATACAAAAACACCTAAAAGTCTAAGGCATTACATATACAAGATGTTCCAAAATGATAAAAACTAAGAACTAGATCAAAAAAATGATCTCAAAACATAACGCCATAGCGAAAGCCATGCCATCACCAAACCATGATCCGTAAGGAAAGTCAAATAACCTTGTCCTTACCCTTCGCCGAACCTGCAGAACCTGTGATGTAAACAACGACAGTGGGGTGAGATACATCAAATCTCAGTGAGTTCCCTATCTTAAAGTCCTCTCGGCTCTACAAGGTTCTAACAAACCTAACTCAAGTCAAAAGGGAAAAAGGGGAGTGACCTTGAGTACACACACTATATGGACACATGCTATGAGTTCATCTACTCACAATATCACTAATACGTAACCACACCAAGGCATCCCCTTTTCCCGTCCGCTTCTACGTCTAGAAGACGACCTGAGTCATGGATCCTTGAACCTACTTGACATACGAATGGATTCGGGTTCTACGGGCCATAAACCGTTATGAACCGTCGCTTCACACGGGCCATAAACCGTCACAAGCATACGCTCCCAGAGCGCCATTCGTACTGCACACGGGAATCAAACCTGTCAAGTAGTTGTGCACAAGTTTCAGAGGAGCTCGAGACCCATGAAACGCACTCGCAAAAATAATCGGTTACGATTACGTGATCATACACAGTCGTGATCGTATTCGACAATTACAAGGCCATAATGCCTTAACATAACCAAACGGTTAACACACATGTTCCATACTAGTGTTTATTCGTTCTAATCTGTCCGACACTGCTTATGGTAATTGTCCTCCCTCTACTTATTTTATGTTTTGTCATACATACATATTTCAACTACAATTACACAGCATTAAACACTAAAATCAACAAAGCGACGCGATTCCAACAATCCCGATATAATTAAATCGGCCGACAATCTTAAGACCATTGAAATAAGAAAGTACATTTTATTATCTTTCCAACGATACCAAAATTGTTCCAATCCGAGTTACGTACAAAAAGTTACGGCATTGTAAACAATCGACCGGAAAATAAATCACAACAGCAGAATTTCTGCAACTCTCCTGGCCGTACGCGTATTGGCACTCCCCATACGCGTATTGCCTAAGATTCTCGCCCAGCCATACGCGTATTGCCCCAAGCGATACGCGTATTGCTCAAAATGCTCGGCCATCCATACGCGTATTGCCCAAAGCCATACGCGTATGGGCAGAAACGTTTTTCCTTGAAAATTCCTTTTAAAATTGCCATACGCGTATTGCCCCTTGCCGTACGCGTAACGCGTATGACATGCTCCATACGCGTATGGGCAGAGAAAAATGCAGAAGTTCCTGCAGAATTTCTTCTGCTACGGGTTGATCCAAAATCAACCCCAAATCCCATTTTTCATCAATCAAAATGCATCAACACATGTTATAACATCACAACCAGTATAACATATAATCAAACATTGAATTTAACAGTTAGATTCATGATTTAATACCAAAATACCCATTTTTCCCAATTTCCAATCTAACTCTAAACTCAAAATAATCCTACTCTAAAGAGTCTAACTAGAACCCACCTGGATTACTAGACGAGGAGGTTGATACTGAGACGATTAAACGAAGAACAGATGAATTGATGATGATTCTTGAGCTTTTAGGAATTTTTCTCTTCTTCCTCTTCCTTTTCCTTTTCCTTCTTTCCCTTTTCCTTTCTTTTCTTCTCTTTAGCTTTTGTTTGTTTTTCCAAGGAAAATGAAAAGAAAATAGATAGTATAGAAACTATCATTTTTAGTAACACTACTAAATGTCCAAAATTAGCTCAAATACATCAAATTATAAAAAACTCAACGTTAAATACTATTAATTTAATCGACTCTGAGTTCGTCAGTTTACGCTAATTATTTTATCAAATAATTACTCAGAGTACTCCGAAACCCAGTTGATCATAATAATATTAACTCGAGCGTTTATAAATTTACGGGGTATTACATCCCCCCCCCCTTAAATAGAAATTCGTGCTCGAATTAAGAATATTACCTGAACAGATGCGGATAAGAATTCCGCATTTCCGATTCTAGTTCCCAAGTAGCATCGCCCGGATGCGTCATATCCCATTGCACCTTAACAAGTGGAATATCTTTGTTCCTTAACACTTTTGTTTCTCTTCCCACAATACGACTCGGTTGTGGTTCAAAAGTCAAATCCGCTTCAATTTCCACTGATTCGGGTAGAATTGGCTGAAGAGGATCACGAATAAACTTACGGAGCTGAGATACATGAAAAACATCATGCATTTCAGATAGAGAGGGTGGTAAGGCTAATCTATAAGCAACTTCACCAATCCTTTCTAAAATCTAATACGGTCCCACGTATCTTGGACTTAATTTTCGCGATTTAAACGGACCTCTCAACCTCAACCTCGGAGTAACTTTCAGAAATACATGGTCACCTTCCTCAAATTCCAAAGGTCTCCTACGATTGTCCGCATAACTCTTTTGACGATCTTGTGCTTGTTTAACTTTCTCACGGATCATTTGAATCCTTTCCGTAGTCTCTTGAATAATCTCGGGTCCCAAAATTCTATCTTCGCCAATTTCAGCCCAACACAAAGGTGTCCTACACTTTCTCCCATACAATGCTTCATAAGGAGCCATACCGATGCTCGCATGGTAACTATTGTTATAGGAAAACTCAATTAACGGCAAAAGTTCCTTCCAATTCCCTCTACTCTCTAACACACAAGCTCTTAACATATCCTCCATCGTTTGTATTGTTCGCTCAGTCTGACCATCCGTCTGAGGATGATTCGACGTGCTCAAACGCAAATTCGTACCCATCGCTTGTTGGAATACTTTCCAAAATCTCGAAGTAAACTTCGGATCTCTATCGGACACAATACTAGAAGGAATACCATCCAATCTCACAATCTCAGCAATAAACAACCTTGCAAGATGACTTGCCTTATAAGTAGTCTTTACGGCTAAGAAGTGTGCAGATTTCGTTAGTCGATCTACAATTACCCAAATAGAATCATACCCACCTTGGGTACGGGGTAAACCCACTGCAAAGTCCATAGAAATACTATCCCACTTCCAAACTGGAATATCCAAAGGTTGTAACAAACCGCCCGGTCTTTGGTGTTCAATCTTCACCTGTTGACACACTGCACATTCTGACACATATTCCGCTATATCCTTTTTCATTCCAGACCACCAATAATTCTTCTTTAAATCCTGATACATCTTCGAAGAACCCGGATGTATCGTAAAAGTACCTTTATGAGCTTCGTCTAGAATCTTCCTTTTTAATGCCTCATCCTTCGGAACACAAATCCTTTGATTAAACAGAACAATCCCATCTATCGCTCGTGTAAAACCCGGCTGAAGTAACAACTCTTGTAACTCCTCTTCTAACAATTGTTCTTTTTGAATCTCAACTCTTAAAGTAGAATTGACATTCAAATTTCCCATGATTACACCATTCGGAGTCCACACAAACTGGAGATTAAGATCTCTAAACTTTTCCAACAACGAATATTCCAAAATCATCAATTCCGCACTATGAACCATTTTCCTACTTAAAGCATCCGCTACTTTATTCGCCTTTCCTGGATGATACTTCAATTCTAAGTCATAATGCTTTAAGTACTCCATCCACCTTCTTTGTCGCATATTCAACTCCTTTTGGTCAAACAAATACTTCAAACTTTTGTGGTCGCTGAACATTTCAAAGCGTACACCATATAAATAATGACGCCACACCTTCAGTGCAAACACTACGGCAGCTAGTTCCAAATCATGAGTTGGATAATTCTTCTCATGAACTTTTAACTGTCGAGAAGCATAAGCTACCACTTGACCACCTTGCATCAGAACGCCCCCTAATCCCCTCTTAGAAGCATCACAGAATACTTCATAAGAGTTGTTAGGATCGGGAATAATTAATACTGAAGCACTCGTCAAACTTTCCTTCAAATGCATAAAACTTTGTTCACAACCTGTATCCCACTCAAAAGTAACATCCTTCCGAGTAAGTTTCGTCATTGGTAAGGCCAATTGAGAAATTCCTTTAATGAACCTTCTATAGTATCCTGCCAATCCCAAGAAACTTCTAACTTCTGAAACATTTCTCGGTCTCTTCCAATTAATCACTGCTTCTACTTTCGATGGATCTACTGCCACACCACCTTGAGATATAACATGTCCAAGAAAATTAACTTCCGACATCCAAAACTCACACTTGCTCAACTTAGCAAACAATTGCTTCTCTTGCAATACCGATAAGACAATCCTCAGATGTTCTCCGTGCTCTTGTGGAGTACGAGAATAAATAAGAATGTCGTCAATAAAGATTACCACAAATTGGTCCAAGTAAGCCTGAAATATACGGTTCATGTAATCCATGAAAACAGCTGGAGCATTAGTCACACCGAAAGGCATCACTAAGAATTCATAATGACCGTAACGTGTCCTAAATGCAGTCTTTGGCACATCAGAACTCTTCACTCGAATCTGATGATAACCCGACCGTAAATCAATCTTCGAGAACACACAGGCTCCTTTCAATTGATCTAACAAGTCGTCTATCCTTGGTAAAGGGTACTTGTTCTTAATAGTAACTTTATTCAGTTTACGATAATCAATGCACAATCGCATTCCCCCATCTTTCTTCTTTACCAACAACACTGGAGCTCCCCAAGGTGAAACACTAGGTCTAACAAAATGATTAGACATCAAGTCTTCCAATTGGTCTTTTAACTCTCTTAGTTCAAGCGGTGCCATCAGATACGGAGAAACGGATATAGGAGCCGTTCCCGGTATCAGGTCAATAGAGAACTCAACTTCCCTCTCCGGAGGAAGAGAAGAAATATCCAACTCATGATTTGGAACTAGCTGCCGTAGTGTTTGTACTGAAGGTGTGGCGTCATTATTTATATGGTGTACGCTTTGAAATGTTCAGTGACCACAAAAGTTTGAAGTATTTGTTTGACCAAAAGGAGTTGAATATGCGACAAAGAAGGTGGATGGAGTACTTAAAGGATTATGACTTAGAATTGAAGTATCATCCAGGAAAGGCGAATAAAGTAGCGGATGCTTTAAGTCGGAAAATGGTTCATAGTGCGGAATTGATGATTTTGGAATATTCGTTGTTGGAAAAGTTTAGAGATCTTAATCTCCAGTTTGTGTGGACTCCGAATGGTGTAATCATGGGAAATTTGAATGTCAATTCTACTTTAAGAGTTGAGATTCAACAAGAACAATTGTTAGAAGAGGAGTTACAAGAGTTGTTACTTCAGCCGGGTTTTACACGAGCGACAGATGGGATTGTTCTGTTTAATCAAAGGATTTGTGTTCCGAAGGATGAGGCATTAAAAAGGAAGATTCTAGACGAAGCTCATAAAGGTACTTTTACGATACATCCGGGTTCTTCGAAGATGTATCAGGATTTAAAGAAGAATTATTGGTGGTCTGGAATGAAAAAGGATATAGCGGAATATGTGTCAGAATGTGCAGTGTGTCAACAGGTGAAGATTGAACACCAAAGACCGGGCGGTTTGTTACAACCTTTGGATATTCCAGTTTGGAAGTGGGATAGTATTTCTATGGACTTTGCAGTGGGTTTACCCCGTACCCAAGGTGGGTATGATTCTATTTGGGTAATTGTAGATCGACTAACGAAATCTGCACACTTCTTAGCCGTAAAGACTACTTATAAGGCAAGTCATCTTGCAAGGTTGTTTATTGCTGAGATTGTGAGATTGCATGGTATTCCTTCTAGTATTGTGTCCGATAGAGATCCGAAGTTTACTTCGAGATTTTGGAAAGTATTCCAACAAGCGATGGGTACGAATTTGCGTTTAAGCACGTCGAATCATCCTCAGACGGATGGTCAGACTGAGCGAACAATACAAACGATGGAGGATATGTTAAGAGCTTGTGTGTTAGAGAGTAGAGGGAATTGGAAGGAACTTTTGCCATTAATTGAGTTTTCCTATAACAATAGTTACCATGCGAGCATCGGTATGGCTCCTTATGAAGCATTGTATGGGAGAAAGTGTAGGACACCTTTGTGTTGGGCTGAAATTGGCGAAGATAGAATTTTGGGACCTGAGATTATTCAAGAGACTACGGAAAGGATTCAAATGATCCGTGAGAAAGTTAAACAAGCACAAGATCGTCAAAAGAGTTATGCGGACAATCGTAGGAGACCTTTGGAATTTGAGGAAGGTGACCATGTATTTATGAAAGTTACTCCGAGGTTGAGGTTGAGAGGTCCGTTTAAATCGCGAAAATTAAGTCCAAGATACGTGGGACCGTATCAGATTTTAGAAAGGATTGGTGAAGTTGCTTATAGATTAGCCTTACCACCCTCTCTATCTGAAATGCATGATGTTTTTCATGTATCTCAGCTCCGTAAGTTTATTCTTGATCCTCTTCAGCCAATTCTACCAGAATCAGTGGAAATTGAAGCGGATTTGACTTTTGAACCACAACCAAGTCGTATTGTGGGAAGAGAAACAAAAGTGTTAAGGAACAAAGATATTCCACTTGTTAAGGTGCAATGGGATATGACGCATCCGGGCGATGCTACTTGGGAACTAGAATCGGAAATGCGGAATTCTTATCCGCATCTGTTCAGGTAATATTCTTAATTCGAGGACGAATTTCTATTTAAGGGGGGGAGGATGTAATACCCCGTAAATTTATAAACGCTCGAGTTACTATTATTATGATCAACTGGGTTCCGGAGTACTCTGAGTAATTATTTGATAAAATAATTAGAGTAAACTGACGAACTCAGAGTCGATTAAATTAATAGTATTTAACGTTGAGTTTTTTATAATTTGATGTATTTGAGCTAATTTTGGACATTTAGTAGTGTTACTAAAAATGATAGTTTCTATACTATCTATTTTCTTTTCATTTTCCTTGGAAAAACAAACAAAAGCTAAAAAGAAGAAAAGAAAGGAAAAGGGAAAGAAGGAAAAGGAAAAGGAAGAGGAAGAAGAGAAAAATTCCCAAAAGCTCAAGAATCATCATCAATTCATCTGTTCTTCGTTTAATCGTCTCAGTATCAACCTCCTCGTCTAGTAATCCAGGTGGGTTCTAGTTAGACTCTTTAGAGTAGGATTATTTTGAGTTTAGAGTTAGATTGGAAATTGGGAAAAATGGGTATTTTGGTATTAAATCATGAATCTAACTGTTAAATTCAATGTTTGATTATATGTTATACTGGTTGTGATGCTATAACATGTGTTGATACATTTTGATTGATGAAAAATGGGATTTGGGGTTGATTTTGGATCAACCTGTAGCAGAAGAAATTCTGCAGGAACTTCTGCATTTTTCTCTGCCCATACGCGTATGGAGCATGTCAATACGCGTATGGGGCATGTCATTACGCGTACGGCAAGGGGCAATACGCGTATGGCAATTTTAAAAGGAATTTTCAAGGAAAAACGTTTCTGCCCATACGCGTATGGCTTTGGGCAATACGCGTATGGATGGCCGAGCATTTTGAGCAATACGCGTATCGCTTGGGGCAATACGCGTATGGCTGGGCGAGAATCTTAGGCAATACGCGTACGGGGAGTGCCAATACGCGTACGGCCAGGAGAGTTGCAGAAATTCTGCTGTTGTGATTTATTTTCCGGTCGATTGTTTACAATGCCGTAACTTTTTGTACGTAACTCGGATTGGAACAATTTTGGTATCGTTGGAAAGATAATAAAATGTACTTTCTTATTTCAATGGTCTTAAGATTGTCGGCCGATTTAATTATATCGGGATTGTTGGAATCGCGTCGCTTTGTTGATTTTAGTGTTTAATGCTGTGTAATTGTAGTTGAAAAATGTATGTATGACAAAACATAAAATAAGTAGAGGGAGGACAATTACCATAAGCAGTGTCGGACAGATTAGAACGAATAAACACTAGTATGGAACATGTGTGTTAACCGTTTGGTTATGTTAAGGCATTATGGCCTTGTGATTGTCGAATACGATCACGACTGTGTATGATCACGTAATTGTAACCGATTATTTTTGCGAGTACGTTTCATGGGTCTCGAGCTCCTCTGAAACTTGTGCATAACTACTTGACAGGTTTGATTCCCGTGTGCAGTACGAATGGCGCTCTGGGAGCGTATGCTTGTGACGGTTTATGGCCCGTGTGAAGCGACGGTTCATAACGGTTTATGGCCCGTAGGACCCGAATCCATTCGTATGTCAAGTAGGTTCAAGGATCCATGACTCGGGTCGTCTTCTAGACGTAGAAGTGGACGGGAAAAGGGGATGCCTTGGTGTGGTTACGGATTAGTGATATTGTGAGTAGATGAACTCATAGCATGTGTCCATATAGTGTGTGTACTCAAGGTCACTCCCCTTTTTCCCTTTTGACTTGAGTTAGGTTTGTTAGAACCTTGTAGAGCCGAGAGGACTTTAAGATAGGGAACTCACTGAGATTTGATGTATCTCACCCCACTGTCGTTGTTTACATCACAGGTTCTGCAGGTTCGGCGAAGGGTAAGGACAAGGTTATTTGACTTTCCTTACGGATCGTGGTTTGGTGATGGCATGGCTTCCGCTATGGCGTTATGTTTTGAGATCATTGTTTTGATCTAGTTCTTAGTTTTTATCATTTTGGAACATCTTGTATATGTAATGCATTAGACTTTTAGGTGTTTTTGTATTAGAGGCATTTATGTGTATAATGTGTTAACTAGGAACTTATTATGTTTCAGTACCAAAAGTGAAACTCATATATAATATATGATTTGATGCATGTATTAGTATATGGTCTTTACAGTTGGTATCAAAGCAGGTCGTATCCTCGACCTAACCATGAAATAGGATAAGTTTTCTTTCCGTTTCATATGCGGCGTGTCGCCATGGTCTTGTCTGTTATATTTATGGTATTAAGTCTGATCAACTTAATCCTATTTGTATGGAATTCATGAACATGGCTGATAGACGCAGAAACAACCGTGGAAGACCAAGGACTACTCCAGCTGGGACAGTTCCACAAGGTGATGAAGGGAATGCCCCTTTGTACCAATTTATGCAACAGATGCAGCAACAGCAGAATCAGTTCATGCAAGGAATGATGCAACAAATGGCTGATGGTATGCATCCTCCAGTGGTTATTCCGAAAGTTACAGGAGGAACCTACAGGGAATTTGTTCGTATGAATCCTCCGGAGTTTCAAGGAGGGCTAGATCCGGTGAAGGCACACGAATGGATAACAGGTATGAAACGGATTTTTCTGATAGTTCATTGCAGTGAGGAGAATAAGGTGGTCTTTCCCTCTCACTGGTTGAAGGGTCCTGCTATGAGGTGGTGGGAGAGCGCTTCAGCCTTGATGACAATTCAGGAGGTGCCAAAAGTGTGGGAACAGTTTAAAGTAATCTTTATGGAGAAATATTTTCCGAGTTCTTTAAGGTCGCAAAAGGAATTTGAGTTCCAACAGTTGAGACAGGGCAACTTATCAGTGGCTTCCTATGCTGAAAAATTTGAGAACATGGCTGACTATTCTAGACAGGCCATGTATGCTCCTGATGAGAGGTGGAAGATTGATCAGTTTCTGTTTGGGTTAAGGGCTGAGATTTCACACAGCGTGTCTCAACGGGAATTTTCTACTTATGCTGAAATGTTAAGACAATGTTATGTGGCGGAAAATAGTTTGAAAAAGGTACAAATGGAGGTGGATTCGAACAGGGCGACTCAAGGTGACCGAGGGAGGTCGAATCAACAGTTTAGGCAAAGGGAACAATTTTCCAAAGGGAAGCAGGTCCAGAGTTCTAGAACTAGTGTACCTCCTGTGTGTCGTACTTGCGGTCGGAATCATTACGGCCGATGTGGTATTGAAAGTGTGAGGTGTTACCAGTGTCAGAAGGTGGGCCATTTGGCGAGGGATTGTCCTCAGGGTAGAAATCAGACACAAGGGAAGACTACTGGCCGAGTGTATACCTTGGATGCAAGGAAGACGAAGGGTGACAACTCCTTGATTGCGGGTACGTGTTTCGTAAATGGACATCCTTGTTTTGTTTTATTTGATTGTGGAGCAACGCATTCTTTTGTGTCCACGCGTTGTGTGAAGCGACTGGGGTTGCAAACTATTCCTTTGTTTCCTCCTATGGTGGTTACTACTGCCATGGATGAAATGGTGGAAACACCGCTGATGTGTGAAAATTGTGTGTTGTCCGTTAACGAAAGGGTTTTCCAGATTGACCTTATCTGTTTACCGCTTAAGGAAGTGGATGTCGTTCTGGATATGGATTGGCTTTCTGCTAATTCGGTGTTTATTGGGTGTGAAGAAAAGTTAATCATTATTCCATCTGCTGAGGCTACTCTGAAAGATGTATTATCAACGATTTTAGAAGGTACGGTGGGAATGGTAAATTTCTTATTCGAGAATGAGAAATCTGTGTTAATGGTTATTACAAAGGAAGGAAGTAGTGAACAGCAAGTTCTGAATATTCCAGTAGTGTGTGAGTTTCCTGAAGTGTTTCCTGAGGATATTTCTTCTCTTCCTCTGGAGAGGGAAGTTGAGTTCTCTATTGACCTGATACCGGGAACGGCTCCTATATCCGTTTCTCCGTATCGGATGGCACCGCTTGAACTAAGAGAGTTAAAGGACCAATTGGAAGACTTAATGTCTAAGCATTTTGTTAGACCTAGTGTTTCACCTTGGGGAGCTCCAGTGTTGTTGGTAAAGAAGAAAGATGGGGGAATGCGATTGTGCATTGATTATCGTAAACTGAATAAAGTTACTATTAAGAACAAGTACCTTTTACCAAGGATAGATGACTTGTTAGATCAATTGAAAGGAGCCTGTGTGTTCTCGGAGATTGATTTACGGTCGGGTTATCATCAGATTCGAGTGAAGAGTTCTGATGTGCCAAAGACTGCATTTAGGACACGTTACGGTCATTATGAATTCTTAGTGATGCCTTTCGGTGTGACTAATGCTCCAGCTGTTTTCATGGATTACATGAACCGTATATTTCAGGCTTACTTGGACCAATTTGTGATAATCTTTATTGACGACATTCTTATTTATTCTCGTACTCCACAAGAGCACGGAGAACATCTGAGGATTGTCTTATCGGTATTGCAAGAGAAGCAATTGTTTGCTAAGTTGAGCAAGTGTGAGTTTTGGATGTCGGAAGTTAATTTTCTTGGACATGTTATATCTCAAGGTGGTGTGGCAGTAGATCCATCGAAAGTAGAAGCACTGATTAATTGGGAGAGACCGAGAAATGTTTCAGAAGTTAGAAGTTTCTTGGGATTGGCAGGATACTATAGAAGGTTCATTAAAGGATTTTCTCAATTGGCCTTACCAATGACGAAACTTACTCGGAAGGATGTTACTTTTGAGTGGGATACAGGTTGTGAACAAAGTTTTATGCATTTGAAGGAAAGTTTGACGAGTGCTCCAGTATTAATTATTCCCGATCCTAACAACTCTTATGAAGTATTCTGTGATGCTTCTAAGAGGGGATTAGGGGGCGTTCTGATGCAAGGTGGTCAAGTGGTAGCTTATGCTTCTCGACAGTTAAAAGTTCATGAGAAGAATTATCCAACTCATGATTTGGAACTAGCTGCTGTAGTGTTCGCACTGAAGGTGTGGCGTCATTATTTATATGGTGTACGCTTTGAAATGTTCAGTGACCACAAAAGTTTGAAGTATTTGTTTGACCAAAAGGAGTTGAATATGCGACAAAGAAGGTGGATGGAGTACTTAAAGGATTATGACTTAGAATTGAAGTATCATCCAGGAAAGGCGAATAAAGTAGCGGATGCTTTAAGTCGGAAAATGGTTCATAGTGCGGAATTGATGATTTTGGAATATTCGTTGTTGGAAAAGTTTAGAGATCTTAATCTCCAGTTTGTGTGGACTCTGAATGGTGTAATCATGGGAAATTTGAATGTCAATTCTACTTTAAGAGTTGAGATTCAACAAGAACAATTGTTAGAAGAGGAGTTACAAGAGTTGTTACTTCAGCCGGGTTTTACACGAGCGACAGATGGGATTGTTCTGTTTAATCAAAGGATTTGTGTTCCGAAGGATGAGGCATTAAAAAGGAAGATTCTAGACGAAGCTCATAAAGGTACTTTTACGATACATCCGGGTTCTTCGAAGATGTATCAGGATTTAAAGAAGAATTATTGGTGGTCTGGAATGAAAAAGGATATAGCGGAATATGTGTCAGAATGTGCAGTGTGTCAACAGGTGAAGATTGAACACCAAAGACCGGGCGGTTTGTTACAACCTTTGGATATTCCAGTTTGGAAGTGGGATAGTATTTCTATGGACTTTGCAGTGGGTTTACCCCGTACCCAAGGTGGGTATGATTCTATTTGGGTAATTGTAGATCGACTATCGAAATCTGCACACTTCTTAGCCGTAAAGACTACTTATAAGGCAAGTCATCTTGCAAGGTTGTTTATTGCTGAGATTGTGAGATTGCATGGTATTCCTTCTAGTATTGTGTCCGATAGAGATCCGAAGTATACTTCGAGATTTTGGAAAGTATTCCAACAAGCGATGGGTACGAATTTGCGTTTGAGCACGTCGAATCATCCTCAGACGGATGGTCAGACTGAGCGAACAATACAAACGATGGAGGATATGTTAAGAGCTTGTGTGTTAGAGAGTAGGGGGAATTGGAAGGAACTTTTGCCGTTAATTGAGTTTTCCTATAACAATAGTTACCATGAGAGCATCGGTATGGCTCCTTATGAAGCATTGTATGGGAGAAAGTGTAGGACACCTTTGTGTTGGGCTGAAATTGGCGAAGATAGAATTTTGGGACCCGAGATTATTCAAGAGACTACGGAAAGGATTCAAATGATCCGTGAGAAAGTTAAACAAGCACAAGATCGTCAAAAGAGTTATGCGGACAATCGTAGGAGATCTTTGGAATTTGAGGAAGGTGACCATGTATTTCTGAAAGTTACTCCGAGGTTGAGGTTGAGAGGTCCGTTTAAATCGCGAAAATTAAGTCCAAGATACGTGGGACCGTATCAGATTTTAGAAAGGATTGGTGAAGTTGCTTATAGATTAGCCTTACCACCCTCTCTATCTGAAATGCATGATGTTTTTCATGTATCTCAGCTCCGTAAGTTTATTCCTGATCCTCTTCAGCCAATTCTACCCGAATCAGTGGAAATTGAAGCGGATTTGACTTTTGAACCACAACCGAGTCGTATTGTGGGAAGAGAAACAAAAGTGTTAAGGAAGAAAGATATTCCACTTGTTAAGGTGCAATGGGATATGACGCATCCGGGCGATGCTACTTGGGAACTAGAATCGGAAATGCGGAATTCTTATCCGCATCTGTTCAGGTAATATTCTTAATTCGAGGACGAATTTCTATTTAAGGGGGGGAGGATGTAATACCCCGTAAATTTATAAACGCTCGAGTTAATATTATTATGATCAACTGGGTTCCGGAGTACTCTGAGTAATTATTTGATAAAATAATTAGAGTAAACTGACGAACTCAGAGTCGATTAAATTAATAGTACTTAACGTTGAGTTTTTTATAATTTGATGTATTTGAGCTAATTTTGGACATTTAGTAGTGTTACTAAAAATGATAGTTTCTATACTATCTATTTTCTTTTCATTTTCCTTGGAAAAACAAACAAAAGCTAAAGAGAAGAAAAGAAAGGAAAAGGGAAAGAAGGAAAAGGAAAAGGAAGAGGAAGAAGAGAAAAATTCCCAAAAGCTCAAGAATCATCATCAATTCATCTGTTCTTCGTTTAATCGTCTCAGTATCAACCTCCTCGTCTAGTAATCCAGGTGGGTTCTAGTTAGAATCTTTAGAGTAGGATTATTTTGAGTTTAGAGTTAGATTGGAAATTGGGAAAAATGGGTATTTTGGTATTAAATCATGAATCTAACTGTTAAATTCAATGTTTGATTATATGTTATACTGGTTGTGATGTTATAACATGTGTTGATGCATTTTGATTGATGAAAAATGGGATTTGGGGTTGATTTTGGATCAACCCGTAGCAGAAGAAATTCTACAGGAACTTCTGCATTTTTCTCTGCCCATACGCGTATGGAGCATGTCAATACGCGTATGGGGCATGTCATTACGCGTACGGCAAGGGGCAATACGCGTATGGCAATTTTAAAAGGAATTTTCAAGGAAAAACGTTTCTGCCCATACGCGTATGGCTTTGGGCAATACGCGTATGGATGGCCGAGCATTTTGAGCAATACGCGTATCGCTTGGGGCAATACGCGTATGGCTGGGCGAGAATCTTAGGCAATACGCGTACGGGGAGTGCCAATACGCGTACGGCCAGGAGAGTTGCAGAAATTCTGCTGTTGTGATTTATTTTCCGGTCGATTGTTTACAATGCAGTAACTTTTTGTACGTAACTCGGATTGGAACAATTTTGGTATCGTTGGAAAGATAATAAAATGTACTTTCTTATTTCAATGGTCTTAAGATTGTCGGCCGATTTAATTATATCGGGATTGTTGGAATCCCGTCGCTTTGTTGATTTTAGTGTTTAATGTTGTGTAATTGTAGTTGAAAAATGTATGTATGACAAAACATAAAATAAGTAGAGGGAGGACAATTACCATAAGCAGTGTCGGACAGATTAGAACAAATAAACACTAGTATGGAACATGTGTGTTAACCGTTTGGTTATGTTAAGGCATTATGGCCTTGTGATTGTCGAATACGATCACGACTGTGTATGATCACGTAATCGTAACCGATTATTTTTGCGAGTGCGTTTCATGGGTCTCGAGCTCCTCTGAAACTTGTGCACAACTACTTGACAGGTTTGATTCCCGTGTGCAGTACGAATGGCGCTCTGGGAGCGTATGCTTGTGACGGTTTATGGCCCTTGTGAAGCGACGGTTCATAACGGTTTATGGCCCGTAGGACCCGAATCCATTCGTATGTCAAGTAGGTTCAAGGATCCATGACTCGGGTCGTCTTCTAGACGTAGAAGCGGATGGGAAAAGGGGATGCCTTGGTGTGGTTACGGATTAGTGATATTGTGAGTAGATGAACTCATAGCATGTGTCCATATAGTGTGTGTACTCAAGGTCACTCCCCTTTTTCCCTTTTGACTTGAGTTAGGTTTGTTAGAACCTTGTAGAGCCGAGAGGACTTTAAGATAGGGAACTCACTGAGATTTGATGTATCTCACCCCACTGTCGTTGTTTACATCACAGGTTCTGCAGGTTCAGCGAAGGGTAAGGACTAGGTTATTTGACTTTCCTTACGGATCGTGGTTTGGTGATGGCATGGCTTCCGCTATGGCGTTATGTTTTGAGATCATTGTTTTGATCTAGTTCTTAGTTTTTATCATTTTGGAACATCTTGTATATGTAATGCCTTATACTTTTAGATGTTTTTGTATTAGAGGCATTTATGTGTATAATGTGTTAACTAGGAACTTATTATGTTTCAGTACCAAAAGTGAAACTCATATATAATATGTGATTTGATGCATGTATTAGTATATGGTCTTTATAGTTGGTATCAAAGCAGGTCGTATCCTCGACCTAGCCATGAAATAGGATAAGTTTTCTTTCCGTTTCATATGCGGCGTGTCGCCATGGGTCTTGTCTGTTATATTTATGGTATTGAGTCTGATCAACTTAATCCTATTTGTATGGAATTCAGGAACATGGCTGATAGACGCAGAAACAACCGTGGAAGACCAAGGACTACTCCAGCTGGGACAGTTCCACAGGGTGATGAATGGAATGCCCCTTTGTACCAATTTATGCAACAGATGCAGCAACAGCAGAATCAGTTCATGCAAGGAATGATGCAACAAATGGCTGATGGTCTGCATCCTTCAATGGTTGTTCTGGAAGTTACAGGAGGAACCTACAGGGAATTTGTTCGTATGAATCCTCCAGAGTTTCAAGGAGGGCTAGATCCGGTGAAGGCACACAAATGGATAACAGGTATGGAACGGATTTTTCTGATAGTTCATTGTAGTGAGGAGAATAAGGTGGTCTTTGCCTCTCACTGGTTGAAGGGTCCTGCTATGAGGTGGTGGGAGAACGCTTCAGCCTTGATGACAATTCAGGAGGTGCCAAAAGTGTGGGAACAGTTTAAAGTAATCTTTATGGAGAAATATTTTCCGAGTTCTTTAAGGTCGCAAAAGGAATTTGAGTTCCAACAGTTGAGACAGGGCAACTTATCAGTGGCTTCCTATGCTGAAAAATTTGAGAACATGGCTGACTATTCTAGACAGGCCATGTATGCTCCTGATGAGAGGTGGAAGATTGATCAGTTTCTGTTTGGGTTAAGGGCTGAGATTTCACACAGCGTGTCTCAACGGGAATTTTCTACTTATGCTGAAATGTTAAGACAATGTTATGTGGCGGAAAATAGTTTGAAAAAGGTAGAAATGGAGGTGGATTCGAACAGGGCGACTCAAGGTGACTGAGGGAGGTCGAATCAACAGTTTAGGCAAAGGCAACAGTTTTCCAAAGGGAAGCAGGTCCAGAGTTCTAGAACTAGTGTACCTCCGGTTCTTAGAAGCATCACAGAACACTTCGTAAGAGTTATTAGGATCGGGAATGATTAATACTGGAGCACTCGTCAAACTTTCCTTCAATTTCATAAAACTTTGTTCACAACCTGAATCCCACTCAAAAGCAACATCCTTCCGAGTAAGTTTCGTCAGTGGTAAGGCCAATTGAGAAAAGCCCTGAATAAATCTTCTATAGTAACCCGCCAATCCCAAGAAACTTCTAACTTCTGAAACATTTCTCGGTCTCTCCCAATTAATCACTGCCTCTACTTTCGATGGATCCACTGCCACACCACCTTGAGATATAACATGTCCAAGAAAATTTACTTCCGACATCCAAAACTCACACTTGCTCAACTTAGCAAACAATTGCTTCTCTTGCAATACCGATAAGACAATCCTCAGATGTTCTCCGTGTTCTTGTGGAGTACGAGAATAAATAAGAATGTCGTCAATAAAGATTACCACAAATTGGTCCAAGTAAGACTGAAAGATGCGATTCATGTAATCCATAAAAATAGCTGGAGCATTAGTCACACCGAAAGGCATCACTAAGAATTCGTAATGACCGTAACGTGTTCTAAATGCAGTTTTTGGCACATCGGAACTCTTCACTCGAATCTGATGATACCCCAACCGTAAATCAATCTTCGAGAACACACAGGCTCCTTTCAATTGATCTAACAAGTCGTCTATCCTGGGTAAGGGGTATTTATTCTTAATAGTGACTTTGTTCAGCTTACGATAATCAATGCACAACCGCATTCCCCCATCTTTCTTCTTTACCAACAATACTGGAGCTCCCCAAGGTGAAACACTAGGTCTAATGAAATGCTTAGACATCAATCCCTCCAATTGGTCCTTTAATTCTCTTAATTCAAGCGGTGACATCCGATACGGAGAAACGGATATAGGAGTCGTTCCCGGTATCAGGTCAATAGAGAACTCAACTTCTCTCTCCGGAGGAAGAGAAGAAACATCCTCAGGAAACACTTCAGGAAACTCACACACTATTGGAATACTTAGAACTTGTTGTTCACTACTTCCTTCCTTAGTAAGAACCATTAAAACAGATTTCTCCTTCTTGAATAAGAAATTTACCATTCCCATCGTACCTTCTAAAATCGTGGATAACACATCCTTAGGAGTAGCCTCAGCAGATGGAATAATAATTAGCTTCTCCTCACAACCGATAAAAACTGAATTAGCTGAAAGCCAATCCATTCCCAGAACAACATCCACTTTCTTGAACGGCAAACAAATAAGATCAATTTGGAAGACTCTTTCGTTCACCGACAACACACAATTTTCACACATTAGCGGTGTTTCAACCATTTCATCCATGGCAGTAGTAACCACCATAGGAGGAAACAAAGGAATAGTTTGCAACCCAAGTCGCTTTACACATCTCAAGGACACAAATGAATGTGTTGCCCCACAGTCAAATAAAACAAAGCAAGGTTGTCCATTTACGAAACACGTACCCGCAATCAAGGAGTTGTCACCCTTTGCTTTCCTCGCATCCAAGGTATACACTCGTCCAGTTGTCTTCCCTTTTGTCTGATCTCTACCCTGAGGACAATCCTTAGCCATGTGGCCCACCTTATTACACTGATAACACCTCATTCCTTCCAAACTGCACCTACCATAATGAGTCCGTCCACACATACGACATACCGGAGGCACACTTGTTCTAGAACTCTGAGCTTGCTTCCCTTTGGAAAACTGTTGCCTTTGCCTAAACTGTTGATTCGACCTCCCACGGTCACCTTGAGTTGCCCTGTTTGAATCCACCTCCATTTGTACCTTTTTCAAACTATTCTCCGCCACATAACATTGTCTTAACATTTCTGCATAAGTAGAAAATTCCCGTTGAGACACGCTGTGTGAAATCTCAGCCCTTAAACCAAACAGAAACTGATCGATCTTCCACCTCTCATCAGGAGCATACATGGCCTGTCTAGAGTAGTCAGCCATGTTCTCAAATTTTTCCGCATAGGAAGCCACTGATAAGTTGCCCTGTCTCAACTGTTGGAACTCGAACTCTTTTTGAGACCTTAAAGAACTCGGAAAATATTTCTCCAGAAAAGTCACCTTGAACTACTCCCACACTTTTCGTACCTCTTGGATTGTCATCAAGGCTGAAGCGCTCTCCCACCACCTCATGGCAGGACCCTTCAACCAGTGAGAAGCAAAGACCACTTTATTCTCCTCACTACAATGAACTATCAGAAAAATCCGTTCCATACCTGTTATCCATTCGTGCGCCTTCACCAGATCTAGCCCTCCCTGAAACTCCGGAGGATTCATACGAACAAATTCCCTATAGGTTCCCCCTGCAACTTCAGGAACAACCACTGGAAGATGCAGACCATCAGCCATTTGTTGCATCATTCCTTGCATGAACTGATTCTGCTGCTGCTGCATCTGTTGCATAAATTGGTACAAAGGGGCATTCCCTTCATCACCCGGTGGAACCGTCCCAGCTGGAGTAGTCCTCGGAGTCCTTGGTCTTCCACGGTTGTTTCTACGTCCGTCAGCCATGTTCCTAAATGTCATACAAATAGAATTAAGTTGATCAGGCCCAATACTATAAGTATAACATGTAAGACCAAAGGCGACACCACGTATCTGAAACGGAAAGAATTACTTATTCTATTTCATGGCTAGGTCGAGGATACGACCTGCTTTGATACCAACTGTAACGCCCACATATATAATACATGCATCAAATCATATATTATACATGATAAGTACGTTTGGTACTGAAATATACAATAAGTTCCTAGTTAACACATTATATACATAAATGCCTCTAATACAAAACACTAATAGTCTAAGGCATTACATATACAAGATGTTCCAAAATGATAAAAACTAAGAACTAGATGAATACAATGATCTCAAAACATAACGCCATAGCGGAAGCCATGCCATCACAAAAGCTACGATCCGTAAGGAAAGTCAAATAACCTTGTCCTTACCCTTCGCCAAACCTGCAGAACCTGTGATGTAAACAACAACAGTGGGGTGAGATACATCAAATCTCAGTGAGTTCCTATCTTAAAGTCCTCTCGGCTTTACAAGGTTCTAATAATCCTAACTCATGTCAAAGGGAAAGGGGAAAAGACCATGAGCACACACACAAGTAACCATCACGGTGAGCCTGTAAACTCACACTAGTACCGAAGTACCTCTTGAGCCTGTTAACTCAAGGATTCACAATGTACCGAAGTACCTCTTGAGCCTGTTAACTCAAGGATTCACAATCAATAACCATACCAAGGCACCCCCTTTTCCCGTCCGCTTCTACGTCTAGAAGACGATCCGAGTCATGGATCCTCGAATTACTTGACATACGAAATGGATTCGGGAACAACGGGCTGTTAGCCGTGAACCGTCACTTCTCATGGCCTGTTAACCATCACAAGTCTCTACCCGTAGGTCCCATTCGTACTAAACGCGGGAATCAAACCTGCCAAGTAATGGTGCATATGTTTCAGAGGAGCTCGAGACCCATGAAACGCACTATCCAAAAATAACCGGTTATGATTATACAATACACACGCCTCGGCCTTACTAGCACGAGCGTTGTTACTATTTCATCACACACCACAATGTTTAGGGTAAGTCCTCACTCTTCCTATTTCATTTTATATTAACATGCATATTCATTCACCACATGTTAAACAATAATAGGATAGGCAAAACGCATCATAAGTGCACAATAGAACAACATACCACAATTTAAACATAATCATATCACTTTTGAACTTTCCCGATTATTTAATCGGTCGATAAAGTCAACATGTTTTACTTCCATTGCGTAGAATATTTCCTCGGCTTTACATCGATATAAAGAACAATCGAAACCGATAAACGAAACTAAAGTTATAAATTTTTCCATAAAAAGTTATAATTTTTCAACTCCCAGGTCGCGCTCAACGCGCCCTGGTCCGCGCTCAGCGCGCAACTCCCTGCCACGAGAGGTTCCAAGAATTAAACACCGCGCTCAGCAGGCACCTGCGCGCTCTGCGAAACTCAGAAAAATACCTGCTATAATAGTTCAAAACCAGCCCCTCTACACCATCAATACCAATTCCAACAACCATTTAGAGGCATATCCAACATGTTTCTAACATAGTTCCATCATCAACTTCACAATCAAGTTTTGAACAAAATCTCAAATTCTACATAAACCTAGAATTTCTCATCAAACCAAAATCAACCAAAACATCAAAACAAGCATCAATTCATGTTTCTATGATCATACTAAACATTCATTTCAATTTCTAACCGATTTTATCCGTTAAAACATCGATTTCTACGATTTCGACCTAAAACTCATAATCCCAAAACACAAAGAAAAAGGTTTCTAGCTAAACCCACCTCTAGAGATGATCAAGATGGTGGAGTTCAAGAAGTTTGGTGAAGCTTGGATGAAGATTGGTGATGATCTTGATGATTCTCTTCCAAAAACCTTGTTCTTCTCTTCTTTCTCCTTCTTCCTCTTTTCTCTCCTCTTTCTCTCTTTTTCTTTCTATCTTTTTCTTTTCATCCAATGAGAGAAAAATATATATATAGTAAGTATTATTAAAACAATACTACTAATTGTCCAAAAATGTCTCTAGAGTCCAATTAAATAAAATGTCTCCGAACAAATAATATTAATTGGATTAATTCTAAGTACCGGAGTTACTCTAATTATTTTTATCAACTAATTTCTCAGAGCAACCGGACTCAGTTGATCACAATAATATTCACCAGAGTGTTTATAAATTTACGGGGTATTACACACGAGAACGTGAAGAAAATGTGTGTCTTTCTCTTTCATGGGTATTATTTATTCCTAGGTTTATTTTTTTTATTTCTATATACCAAATATAGCAATAAGTATTTCCACCGTAAAATGTCCGGGATTCTTTTTCATGGCACCGAAACAAACGCCTCCCAAAATATGTTAATTTTAACGTAAAATTGTTGGGTATGTAGGGTGCCAGATAGATTTTTTTACGTTTTGCGTTGAATCTTTAAAATAAATAAATATAATAAAATATAAATTTCTCAATGGACCTCCCATATGTCCTAGAAATCCCCAAAATTTTAATGCTCCCTCCGTCCCACAATTAGTAACCCAATTGACTTTTCACACAATTTAAAAAAAGAATATAATTATATGAGAGATAATATTAATTTTATCAAATTACCCTTATTAGTATACTACTCCATGTGCCTATTTTTATACAATAATTAATTTAATGTAGCAATGATTGTTTCCATGTGCCTATGATGTTGCCTAATAGATTATACTGTACGTTACTTCCCAATTCCAATGATACATTAATGAAATTCATTTTTTATCAAAATATGCTAAGTGTCATGTAGTCACTTTTTACCAAAAATTGTTGATGTTTCATGTGCTCATTAAACTAGCACAAATTTTCTTTCTACTGGCGCCATTAGTTTTAAACTCTCCGCCATTTTTTTTTTAATTTCAATTTAAACTTCTCTAAAAAATAACTTTATAAATATGAGTTCTTGTGGTACACTCATCTCATATCCAAACTAAAAATGTCTATGAGAGAAATAGATTTAAATAAA
The DNA here is from genome assembly GCA_022829125.1 of Lathyrus tuberosus. Taxonomy (NCBI): domain Eukaryota; kingdom Viridiplantae; phylum Streptophyta; class Magnoliopsida; order Fabales; family Fabaceae; genus Lathyrus; species Lathyrus tuberosus. The sequence goes on from JALAZF010000361.1 coordinate 876,834, forward strand.
AGTATTATCAACTCAAATGAAAGTTACGAAGAACACAACGAATTCGTGATATTCCTTTGCGTCAAAGGACGTCTATTAGATCTACTTCTTCTGCGATGAATATAAGTAAGAGAACTTTGCATAGGTATTTAAAGTCGGGAGTTATACGAAGACATTCAAATGCTATTAAACCTTTTTTGAAGGAAGGGAACAAAAGATCAAGATTGCAGTTTTGTATATCAATGCTTGATAGTACTAGTTTGCCACATGAACCAACTTTTTTAGGAATGTATAACATTGGTCATATAGATGAGAAGTGGTTTTATATGACAAAGAAGTCAGAGAATTACTATATGCTACCAGATAAAGAATATCCAATACGCACTTGTAAAAGTAAAAATTTTATTGAAAAAGTTATGTTCCTAGTTGCTATAGCTCGTCCAAGATTTGATGCAGAGGGACATGAAGTATTTTCTAGAAAAATTGGTGTATTTCCCTTGGTCACACAAGAGCCTGCTAAAAGGAATAGTATTAATAGAGCTGCGGGAACACTAGAAACAAAACCAATAATTTCGGTTAATAAACTAGTGATAAGGTCATACTTGATTGAGAAGGTTTTACCTGCCATAAAGGAAAAATGGCCAAGGGAAGAAATAGGTTCTCCAATATATATTCAACAAGATAATGC